>MOOZ01000061.1:160790-178653 GCA_002930495.1 Cecropterus lyciades | reverse complement strand
GGGGGGTTTTAGTGCGCTAAAAATCCCACATACTCCCACGGCGTCGGGTACCTTTTGAAGGTTTCCCCCTCGTTACAAAATATATATATATATATAAAGGGCACTTACTTCCTTTTTCAGTGAAAACAGCGCTTCTGCATATAATAGTTTCCGTTTCAAACAATATTTTATTTTAAAAACAGTGAATTGTTTCAACTTCATTCAGATCAATAACATGATTGATTTTTCCAAAAAGTAGTTCCTACGTTATACGTAAATTAATATACGTTAAAGCTAAAACATTTCCTCTTTTGCCAATCATTTTATTTCTTTTTGGTGGTTATGACGTGAAGTAAATTCGTAATAATTATGTGTTCCTCAAATTTTCAATAATGATCATGATCCAATTTCGAGCACTAGTAATTAAATTGTATGTATCCGGTACGTATACGATAACCATACTGACCATTGTTTTGTTATCTGATATTTGTTGCAATTATTGTTTGCTGTTGATTGATTTATTGAGTGATCGATTGTCTTTCATCCAATTATCACGATCAATACGAGTAACTGTCCTTGACTCACATTAAATTATCATATGTAACGTAGCCTATCTGCAACGTGTCAGCGAAAATGTTACTAATCGTCTCTCATAATGAAATAGATATGATAATTTGTTCTACGTTGTTTAGCTTATATGTAACCTATAACAGTACCTAAATGAATTTTGTTCATATTTTTACCTTTATAAATAAACCATAGTATACAACATATATTTTAAATATAGTGTTTTGTGCCTTTGTTTTCCCGTTTTACTTGTCGTTGGCTGAGCATATATAGCTTCATCAAAGTCGTGAAGAATAAGTAATGTTATTCAAAATATTGAAACAGAAAACCATTAAGCTTAAGAGACATTTTTTAGTTTTTATAATGATATATAATATTTAACGCTTTTTTATTTTTTTAGTTCTCTTCAAAATATTGACATAAAAGTATGATTCTTATGATATATAATTTGTCACAATCCGTCAAGCCATTTGGGCTGAAACACATGACAAAGAAATGTACATACATACATACGCTCGAATTCCATCACCATCCTTCTGACGTAGTCGGGTAAAAAATATTGGTACTTACCGACAATACAATTCATTTAATTACTAGATCTAACATGAAATAATGTGAACCGAGCATAATATAGGTACATGTTGGTGTTTGATCAAATGGGAATCAGAATATCAATAGGCAATTCTAGTAAAATGTAACTTTCCCAAGGGTGGTGTGGGTATGGACAGCAAATTGCGCACTTTAATGCACGGTCGGTAGATATAATCTACTGATTGTTAGAATGTATGTATTTAATGTATATCTAGGGTTCATTTAAATTAAAAAGGGTTTTTATTTTAATATAATGTACTTCGTGGTTGGTACTATACAGGGTGATTTTTTCTAGTGTGGGTAGTGTAATCCGAAAATATTAGGTTAGTGAAAGGAGTAACGATGCAGATAACAACTAAAATGACATCATTAGACTATAAACATCTATTACACTAGCTGGGAACCAAATGTATTAATTTTGAAAAAAAACACACCCTGCATAATTGCAAACGTATCGCAGCTAAGTATTGAAAGTAATAAACATACATAATACCAAAGAATTGGTAAGGCTTAGCTAGAAAAGGTATGAAAAAAAATTCTTCAAAATTACACTGTTCTTTGCCATTCATAATTACTTCTCATAATTTAATCCTTAACCGACATTATCCGATGGCGCAAAAATACAGATTAATTGTGGTCATTCCTTGTATGAAAATAGTTTTTTTTAATTAAGTACATTATTGATTTAAAAATACTATAATTAGTTCTTATAAAAATATTAACTCTTATAAATTTTCAGCGTTTTTCGTTAATTCTTCCAGTTTCAGATTTCGCCATCCACGCACACTTCACACATTCATCCTGTATAATCGTCGTTTATTTTGATCGGCTCTTAATACTTTTAAGTGTTATTGAACTGAACCTTTGTTTAAAACACGGGTTGAATGATTTTGACGAAGTTATTTGCATTTACGAATATAATATTACCAGTCGTTACATTACTTTAAACAGATCATTTTAAGTACATATATTTTTCATTTGCTTTTTTCTCTTTCTTTCGTTTTTGATTTTTTGAAGTTAATAGTTACACACGCTTACACGCTTGCTACACTCATAGCCCCATAGTAGGATTTTCTCCTGTGTCGTGGGTGCCATGGACACACAAAGACGAATACACAAACACCCAGACCCACAACAGAAATCTAAACTCATCATTCAGATGTCTGTCTGGCCGGGGATCGAACCCGAGACCCACAGCGTGTCACACCGGTATGGTGACCGCTCAGCCACGCGGGTCGTATAGTTGATATGATGTTGTCAAACAGTATTTCTCCTTCTGATATATTTCTTTATTTTAACTGATAGAGAACTGAGCTACATTGTTATGCAATAATTAAAATCCACTACCTTGCATTTTGATAGAACGAATACGAGTATTACAGAAACATAATTCACTCATTGAAATCATTCTGAACCTTACTTTATAAAGAGGTAGAAAAGGTATATAAAACTGCAATAAATATTCTATGAACACCGGGACGCACAAAACAAAGAAGAAATAGATCCAACCTTAAAAGGAAAACTAAATTCATAATTTAGACGTCTATATAGTCATGAATAACACTAGTAACCCTTTGCGTATCATATCCATATGGCGGCCATTGCATTAGCGGTGGTAGTGATTATAAGGAAGATATACTTAGCTTTTAAACGTTCATTTCTATACCAACATCAATGTATGCTTCAACGAGGCGTACGAAGTATTCATACGTCTAAAGAACAAATCATTAGTTTTTGTTCGTAACTTGCGGTGTAGCGTGTACAAACGCGCGCTGGAACCGTTTACGGGCGCGACTAAACGGTATGGTTAATTATGCTGACGATACTATCGCGTTCGTGTAAAATAAAAATTGCTTCGTTTTGCTATTCAAATCGTACTGCTGCTTAATTACGTATCATGCCGGGAAAACGACCGATAAACAATTGGCTCAAACTCTATTCATGAATAAATTACACTTAACTGCTTTTGTGACGTAGTTGTGTTTTATATTATATAATGATGAATTATTTTATATTGTTATAAGTATCCGAAATACAGCAGTTTAAAGAAGACCGAATATGTCGTAATAGAATGTAATGTTTTCAAAGCGCGTAATAATATTCTCTGTCCGAGCGTTAAGTCTGTCTACAGAGTGAAGTGTAAAAATGAACACTTTTGTCTTGTCATATTGATATTATCTCAAATTGAATCGTTCCTACGAAAATATAATTTACAGGCACCTGTCCAATACATAAATGCATGTTCACTGTAAGTAGATGTACATTTGGTTCTAAAAATATTAATACTCTCTTTATCGGTGAATCTATTTTTACATCATAGTAGAAGCGCCTGTGTTAGGTACTTATTAGGTTGACTTTCACTTAAGTGCGGTAATACAATAAGAATAAAGGTAAGATTAACATATTTTACATTGCAAAGTATACAAGAATTAGTTTATAGCGCCCTTATAAGAGCAAATGAATTTATGAACTTAAATTCTTGCATATTTTTCAAGTATTATGTATTATGATATGTATGATACTTACATTACAAATATAATAATTGAAAACTTAATTGTTATTTTAAGTAAATAAGTGCTAAAAGTTTACAGAAAAATAAAATTGTTGTACGTATTATTATGTTAGGTACAGCCAAACTTAAGTTACGGGCACATTTAAGGCGCTATCTTATGGTTTCCTGACAATTCGCGTGAGGCAGTAACATATATCACAATATATAAATAAAGTCATTAAATTTTAGGCGAGTGAATAACCATTTTAAATATCAGATTTATATTTCAGTAATAATCGGGCGCTATACTTCTGTTTTAAGACAGAATAGGCGGTGGAACTGCGGCAATTGAACTACGAACATTTTCTTCACTATTTCTAAATAAATTTATATGCAAACTCCAATTTCACACGAATATGGTGCTTTAAATACAATACCATTTGAATAAATAATATGAAGCATAATAATAGAGTAGATGAGATTAATTTAAATTTGTTAAAAGACGTGAAGATTAAAATAAAAACTAATTTATTTTAATTTTAAAAATCAACTGTTTTTATGTTATACACCGTTATTTAGTATGACTTAACTTATTTAATATAACTTAAATAGGAACGAATTTGAGAAGAAAATTTTATTGTACGAAACTAAGGTAATTGGACTCGGCGAGCATTTATTAGTCTTAAACCGCCGCTTAATTGTTATAAAAATCTGCTATAAAAAGTAGTGCCTATATTTTAATAGTTATACAAATTATAATTCCGTTAATCCAAAACCCGAATAAATTAGTTCAATTGGTTTGATTTTGGTGATATTACCGCCACATGTTCTTAACAACAGCAGTGTAAAGAGCTGTTATGTTCTATTTTGAAGAGTGTGATGAGGAAGAAGTACATATACATACACGAGGCGATTCAACTTAACCCTCAGGGGTAGCAACATATCTGTGATTAACTCTCGGTAAGACGTGTATATCGTGTTGACTATTATGATCGTGCGGTGTTGTGTTCCTTATTATTAATGAGTGGATTAGCATGAATATCAGACTTTTGTTTTAACTATTATATGTCCCGCAATATGCAAGGCAAATAAAATTACATAGATTGTTTTAAACTGCGATATATCACAGAGACAACAATAAAAATATTACGTAAAAATCTACTGAATAAATAAAAAGAAAATAATAATATAAAAATGTTTAAGGAAAAAAAATCTAGTTAATAGGGACGACTAGTTGGCGAGCGTTTATGGGCGCCAGTGACAACATTGGACAAAAGGTCTAAAACGGTTGGTAATGAGTAATTACGAGGCGTGCGGCGGCGCGACCGGAAGTGATACAGATCTACACCGCACTGGGGCGACTGTTGACCATTGATTTAGTGCTAAACACTCGGCAAATCACTAAATATAAAAACAGTCACTGTTTCACGGCTACCTACTGCTTTTGTCCAGCCGTGGGAACAAAGTAAAACCAAAATTTCACATACGTGTAGTCACTGTTGTTTGTATCAAGGACACTAATTATTTAATTCACCTAGTAAAACAATTGTATTGACGGCTAGATAAACTTTAGAATTTGTTTTGTCTTAAGTTACTTTGCGTTGCTTGAATATTTCGTATTTTGAAAGATTTTAGACATGCATGACTCTTAAATCGGTAGGATACTAAAAATAGGTATAACAATATATAACTATAATGTGTATTTAAGAAATATGCTCTATCTTATCCACGAGTATTAAGCGATTGTTTCATAGTTTTAAGGCTGTGGCGGAGGGCGGTTAATATATGAGGTGTTTAAACCTTTTCAGAGGTAGCAAAGCAGATACCATCCTCTGGTAAATTTCTGATGGTAACATCAGTTGGACTGAGTTCATATTACCTACATGATCGTATGGTGCTTTTATTATACAAAATTTTCGCATTTTTTTTGGTTCACTTGTAATACAAATATTATAATAATAATTTACTGGAAATCATCCTAATCTAAGAAACGTGAATCATGTTTATTAGATTTCATATATTTGTAATAAAGGAACAAAATGATTCCATGTAACTAGCCATTAAACCGGATACGAGTATCTATCAATCGGAAATCAAGATTTATACACAAGTAGTCATTAATTGCTTCGATGAACGGGCGGCTTACGTAAATTAAGGAAACTAGCTTAAGTGGAGTCTATACATGTAAATTCATGCAAAATTGTAGTTTATATAATATTGAAGTAGCATACAGTCCACCTATAAAGTGTCTACGCCCTACCCATGGGATTCTGTTGTCAATCTCACAATAGAAAGCACAAAAAAGTAATGTGCTTTACATGAGCTTGGCCACTGAACGTTGCTAACCCGAAAGACTAAGTTGGAACGCATCGGATACGTCTGCCTCCCTTAGCACACTCTTCAAACCTAAATAGTAATAAAGTATCATCGACTCCAATATTATTTCTAACTAGTGTTGCTGTTGTCTGATTTGATTGATGAGGTATATGAAATATTAGTTTTGGTTGCTATGTAAAACATATATACACCTGCACCTTTACGTTACCTTACATACCAAAGTAAATCAATTGAGATTCTAGTCACCAATTAATATCTTAAGAGATATATACTTGTTTATTTACATATTCCATATATTTTGTATTTGTCTAAATGTCTATGACAATACCTACAGTCAGTTCTTTTTTGTTTTAATCATATAAACAGTGATTAATTTTAATCTACCTTCATTATTTTCCTTAATTATGACACACACATAAATAAATATTAGAGCATTTGAAACAACAGCAACGTTAAAATTGTTACTACAAAGCTGTGAATGGTATCTACTTTTTGTTACTTGTATTTTGTAGAGTTACCGTTAAAGTCTATTCGGGTAAGAAAGTTGTGAAGATTATGTTCGTACGTATTAGTAATTGTTCGTAACACATCCGCTTTGAAATGGCCGAATGATGGAGATGAGGTGTTGTTCGTATTGATTACAGCCACGTAGAATGCTCGCTTCAGTAAAAAAAGATCCGTGACGGTCGTGATTAAGGAACGTTTAAACGGTGTTAATATTCATTGTGCGGCTCGTAGCGTGCTAAACGAGTGTTTGCCTTTTTATTGAACATTGAACATCTCATAAACGACCAACTGACGGAAAATATGCAACCATCACTCGTTTCCGCTGAAACGCTTCGATTTTTTACATACTACAAAACTTATTGTCGTATTTTATGGTTTCTGTTCGCTCAACAGAAATTGATTTGATTCTAAATACTAATACTACTAATACTTTTTGCAATATTAAGTCGATTATTATCGACTTAATATTGCAAAAAGGTAGTGATAAAAACAATGTTTATAATTAAGTTTACCCGCTTATAAAAGGAAACCTTTGGTAAATATTACTTATATATACTTATTACAGTTATAACCTTACTGCTTGTTTTAATTGACTGTTTCAAATTCAAGTATAAACATGTAAAAGCGTTATAGAAAACTGAAATTTCACCTTTAACATTATCGGCTAAAGGCGATAGAAGTTGACCGTCAAGCCGCCGTGGCCGATAAAACACGCAATAGTTTGTAGAGGCGATTCCAGAAAACGGTCGTTTTGCGATTAGATCAGCTGGCCAGCATGAGAGGGGCAGGAAACGTGCAGGGCAGGGGGTGCTGTTAATTGCCCCGTTTTGTGAACACGGTCGGTGGCGTGCTCCATGGGTAATCAGCAACTGCTGACTGATTGCTTTTTAAATAGGTTTTATGCCCACTAAAAATGTTTCGTAGGAAATCAAGAAAGCCAGAAACGCAAGTTCGGACATTACAATTGTGTAACAAATTGTATAGCGGTGTTGAGTTTAGCGTCGATCGATGACACGTCTACAAGATTATGTAGACATGTCGCGTGGAGATTATCCAAAAGGTGTTCGATAAATTTCTGATTTTTCGTCGACTCGTTTCATACGACTTTTGTTCATTAAAGATATTTTTCCTTGCATTCTGAAGCCTCTTTCTTACAAATATTTTCTCTACTAAATTGGGTTTGCTTGCAAACTTATAGCCTTCTGCACTTTTCTGGGGCATTCCGGCTTATTTAATATTCTAAAAAGCTTTGCACACAATTAGTATTGGTCTTCTCCATTTGACGCTATTATACGACTAAATTTAATAAAATTAATTTAATTAAATTAATTTCGATTTTGTTGGAAATAAATGATAGATTAGTCAATCTTTTCATTGGTAACAAAAGCTACTTAGAAATTTGCATTTCAATTTGCAAGATTCAAAGAGGTTTGAACCGTATCTCAGCTTAGTAATCTTTCTGCACTTAATTACTTTCAATATCGTCAGTCTGCCTGCGATCGTGACGGTCAAAATTGTACGTTGTATAATGTACTTAGTGTACATAAGTTCCTGTATAGTATGTACAGTCACGAGCATAAATATATTGATAAGGACATCTTAGCCACAATATGGACACATTTACCACACGAATACGTTCAGTAATTGGGATTTACTACACGGACGCAGCATAAAATATTTGATAGTAAATTATGTTTTTAATAATTAAGTAGTAAACAAACATGTGATCCGCCTGATGCTAAGTGACCTCTGCGGCCCATGGACATTTTTGTAATCAACCTCAGATAGGATTGCAGTACTGAGGTGGGCCTCAGATTTGGTGCTGTCCCTGAGAATAGTTAGAATATTACATAAGCGTATCGCCCCTACAACACCTTGAAAACTCAAAAAAACTACAATCCTATCAAGTGGAGTACATGCTCGTTTGCAACTTAATTTTCATAAAAGTAACCTTTTAGAAAATACTTTTGTCGCTATGTCACTTTTATGCTGCCTATTAAGAATTAGAATATTTTTGTTGCGTCCGTACATATAGATATTGAAAGCATACGTGGGGCTGATTATTATTATTTCTGACGTGTTCATGCCAACATACTTATGGTCGAGACTGTACGTATAGCTCCTACAATTACGAACATTTTGCAACTTAGTTGAAGTTGTAAGTTACATCGTCCGGAACCCAGGTAGCCGGCACCGGCAACTCTTAAGGCTTTATTCATACTGGACGAACCGCTTCTGATTGTAACAATGAATAGCATGTTCGCTTATGAAGTTCGTTTGTGATCAATAAATATTATGTTACATGTGATGTATATATATGAATTACATACCTACTGAATTCTTATACAAATGTAAATTGAAATTTTGACCGAATAGTCGGTCAAGAGCAAAATATAATTATTCTTTTAATTAAGAGTGTAAAAAAATGTTTTCATAACGTAAAATAAACGACGAAGGCTGTGTCTGATTTCTACTTATGTAGTAGATATCGTCTTCATCTTTTAATAATGATAATTACTTTATTTGTACCAATGTATTTAACAATTGACGTTACATTTTAAATTTTTGGAACTGCTAGCTTAGGATACATCTCTTATCTTTTGCTATAAACTACAACGTACCAAAAATAGAGAATTTGCCTCACGTCACGCTCAGCGTGAACTCGCCAAGTGCAGTCCGAGCCTAAGGAATGGAGATAGCACACACAATTTAACATGCTTCTATTAGCCGAGTGAGTCGATGGCGTGACTACACGACGATGTTACTCCGCAGTGCTTCAAGTGTGTTTGTTACAAGTCTTAACTGCCGAAACTAATGAACTAGACGGCTTTTTACAATACCCGTTTAATCTACAATCATAATCTCTGTCCGTTTTGCTTGGAAAGATATTTATGTGTTTTGTATTTTGTGTTTGCATTCACCTTACGTCGGTTTGTTAATAGTGATAAATAATATAAGATATGGGCGAATAATGTAAAGTTGTAGCGTAAATTGAGGATAAATACAACAATAAAATTATGAGTGATACCTTGGTACTTACTTTATCTGTAAAAAGTCTTTATGTACATAATTAATATAAAAATTACAAGAAGGAAGTATAAATATAAACATACATATTAAAATTAATGTTCATATTCAATTATGTTGATACCTACACGGTATCATATCGTATTTTTCGTTTATATCTTACAAGTGTGCCCGGATGTTGTAATAAACACTTTTTATGTTTGGAGGCTAGATTTTTCGATTTTGTGGCAGTGTGATGTTCACTCAGCTTGAATTTTGAATTAATAAGGCTTCCCACGACCAAGAATTAACAGCAACGGGTTGTAATGGGAAAAAAATGCTGAATATGTATGTATTATCTAAAAGTAATGTGCTCTCAGTATCCAGTTGTCGAAATTAATTATAAATAGTGTGAAATAAGTAATTGGGAAGAACATAAAAGTCTTAAAGACATGAGAACTTTCGTATGGCTGTAGTTTCGATATATGTAGAGACTTATATTATATACCTACATAAGTCTCTTTGCATATATTTCTAAAAGAAAAAAGATATTTTTTCTCTTTCAGGTTGGATAACATATCCACAGAAACAGTCAATAATTAACTGGTGAACGGTTTGAGTACCTACAAATTTATTATAATATATTTTATGTGTGGATGACGAATTGACGACGGCTTAAAAATCTCAACAATTTCATTTTCGTGTTCCTCAGTACATCAAGTTAAAATATTTTTTAGTACCTATGTTCATCACTTATGTTTTTGCTCATTCATTGGTGTAAATTTTCATAAACCATCAATAGGGAATTTATAGAAAAACAAAATCGGATTAATTGACAACATTTTAATTACAAAACACCACAAAATCTATTGGACATAAAATGCCACGTTTCGGATTGCTTAAGTACATAGCTACAATAGTTTGTAGGTACAATATGTATACCTAAACTTAGTTTAAAATTGTGTATTTAATACTAACAATACATACATCATAACATATTCATATTATTTTACACAATTTATTCTGCACAATAAGTTCTGTCAACATTATGTTCTGTCAATGGTTTAGTGCGAGAATAAGGAGACATGAAATTTATAGATATTTTGTTTGTGTCGACATTATAAATTAATTTAAAATGTAGATAATTTAATATTGTTGATTAGTTAAATTATGGGTTAAATCGGAAAAGAACACTAATTAGTATTCTCAATATATAACCTCGAACAGAACTTTGAATTATTTTGAATATCTAGTAGTTTGTTATGAAAAATTAAAAAAAAAAATCTAATTTTGTTTCAATTTTTAAAGAGACATTATCTGTTAAATACGTCAAACTTTGATATCCATAGGTACTTGCTTATTTCCTTCGTTTCATAAGGTCAGCCCGCCTCCGCCCTCATGATTCTTTCGACACAACTTTATTCTCTTGTTTCAGTATTTCTGCGATCAAACAACTTCTATTATATGATGACGTATATCGACCTCATTACCTCTCCTAGTCACGTACCTTTAGGCATTTGTATTTATTATATATACTACCATTTTTATAGCAATTAAAACTGTATATGATTAGATATCGCATTTTTTTTAACTCAATTCATTGAGTGTATTAGTCATGTAACAAAGAAGTTTAAGATTTTAGTAACTTTACAAAGATGTTACATACCATTTGAGTCAACGCGCCGTGTGCAATAAAATTAAGTACGGTTAAATAACATATAGGTTCAGTTTTCAATTTATACATATTAATGTTCGAAGCACGTTTATTTGTGTACTTTGTATCTATTACTTACACGACATCAAATCTATATTATACATAAGATTTCTTATATTATGTAAATCTACTCTGAGCTTATAATATCACATTAATTATTTTGGACAAGCGTCGTCCTCTATGAACAAATCCTCTCGAGAACACTAAACCCGAAAACGCAAAAGTCCTTGCGCTAAAGTGCAAACAAAAACAGAAGTGCAACGAATTTTAAGTACCGTAAGTCTTTATGGAAACTGTAACTGATGAAAACCACTGTGGCTTCCAAAAAAATGATGACTTCACGAAATTCCACCACGAACCACGTTTGTGCACTAACATGTCTTCTTTCGACTTTGAAATTGTTTAAGTCACGAGAGAGTCACTTTTAGTTCTACAACCACTTGTACATAAAATAACTTTGTTGAATTTAGTCCTTCACACATCACTGGGTTTAGACGTGTATGGTTTCGTCGTCTTCCTCATCGTCAGAGCGTCTTTCCAGGGAGGGCTCCCTGGGGGACCTGGGGGGCGGTGCGGGGCTTCCCGGGTCCACCTCGGGCGAGGGCGTGCGCCGCGCCTGGGCGTAGTACCCGAGAGCCCCCAGCCCCGGTGCCCCAAGGGACCCGAGGTGTGCAGAAGGACCCGGCAGACCCAGCCCTAGCGGGGGAACACCAGCTAGTGTCGCGCCTGGGTATAACCTGCACAAATAGCCCGATGTTATCGACTTGATGACGTAAGAATACATTTCGGTTTATTTTTATAACGAAACAGTATCTAGATCACGTGATATTTATGTAATGATAACCGTTTGAAATAACAGAACAGACAACAAAAGATACAATATTTATATAACACTTTGATCAAGTAAGCAAAACGTTTTAAGTAATGGGAAAAAGAGACCTGTCTGCTTTGCTTTTGGATAAATAAATGAAGACATTTTCGGTGTTATTGTTAAACTATTTTTGATTCGATGTGACAGTTTAAAATCGTTATTTTACTGAGTATCTACTGATCAATCGTATTTTTCATGTCCTATAGTTAACAGACATATTTGAGTTCATTTTAATCTGTGTTTGATCTTGAATCTAACTGTACGTACGAACACAACCCGTGTATTTTTACTACTACCATCACATGTATTAAACACTATTAATTTTATATTAAATTAAGGTAATAAACGTGTATGCAGCCCATCTGATGGTCAGTGCTCACTGCCAGCTATACATATAGAACAGGGGTTCTACCTGAAGCTGATCACAGCTATACCTTGCTAATTCTGATTGTTACCTGAGTTCCACCAATTCTGATCAATCAATTCTTCCACCATAACGCAAGAACTGCTTTAGATTAAAAATACCGTGTTGTTCCTTTCCTTTGAGCCACATGGGTTGTATTAACTTTCAAGATTACTAGCAGGTATTATTTGAAGTTTTAAACTGGCGTAGCATAGAGAGTTATTAAACTTACCGGTATGGCAAAGGCTTCGGTAAAGTGTTAGCACTAGCCGAGGCAGCAGCGGCGGCGGTGGCGGCAGCCTGTCGGTAGTAGAGGTCTGCAGCGGCCGGAGCAGGCTGCGCGGGGTACGTGGGCACTGCTGGCCAGTAGCCCCCGTACAGTCTCTGCAACGCCGCGTAGTTGCCGGCCTCCGCGAGCAACTCCAGCCCGACCGCGGTTTGACGCTTCCATTTCGTCCTGTGTACAAAGCTTCTTTATTAGATACAACATACGGTTTACCCAGTTTTTATTTCAATTTAGATAAGTTTTCCTTTGGAATGGAGCGAAGTATGTTTGTATAATACTCCGTACAATGTTATCAGGTGTATGTAAGGGTAATTTCAGTCATAAATCGGTAATGTTTCTCGTACAATTAGATAGGAGTTTTAAAAGGCTTTTCAGGGTTGCGATTGTGAAAAGGAGCAACATTGGTACAATTCGTTAAATATACCTGCCACGAAATACCTCGAATAATCGTGGAAATATAAATGTAACCGTCATATTTGATTAATACACGATACTAAGCATCAACGCTCTGTAATCTTATAAATTCGAGAACGCTTTTATGAGCATACGCCTAAGATTTTGCAAGTGAACATACCGTTTATCAAATATGGAAACGTACGTGAACTAAAAACTTTAACAAAGCCTTCACGGTCCATTAGGATATCAAATAAATTGGCACAACGATTGTGCGAACGCCGAAAATTTGTTCAAAACTATTTATGGTGCATTGGAGACGTAAATCGACTCTAAAATTCACTAACGTATCACTTACCCCAAACCTATACATCACCCAGCGAGCTTGTGACCCCAATCGTCATCAAATTTGTCACAGGCTACTCGAGAGCACAATGAAGATACCACAATGAATTGTGTAATAAAAAATAAATAAAATAATAAATTTGACAAAACGTCTTGGGCACTCGTATGTTCGCTGGAGCGTGGTAGAGTGCTTTAATTTGATTTATATGATTTAGTTGGAAAGGGTGAACTGGTATAAATTACGCGATATTGCTACGGGGATATCGCTGATTTTTTTTAAATGCTGTATTTTATCATTTTAAGTGGCTACTTACGAAAAACTTTTCATATTAAAAGCAATAATACTATTATTCGACATGTTTTTATATCGTATAATGTATGTTATGTATGTTTTATATCTTGTTTGAATTAAAATGTCATATTCTCGCACTTAATCTTAACTGCAATAGTCGTAAATATTGAATAAGATTTGATCCTTAGTTAAACTGTATATTTTTAGCTTTAATCGTTCCAACAAAAATAATATTCAGGATATACTTATTTTATATCTTAAAAGGTTAACAACAATGGAAAAAAATATCAACAACATTGCATTTCAACACGATGACACTTAAAAAAAAATTCAAAAAATGACGGCTGCTAAAAATAATTTCCCCAATAGCAAATTAAATTAAATTCGCTCTCCAGTTGTCGATTAGTTCCGAAGTGGTTGGTTATTGTCATCTAGTGAGGTTTTTATTAATTCGAAGGGAGCTTTTATTGCATTGCATTATCATTGTGGTTATTATTCCAGGATGAGTATAATGCCGTGCAGGGTAGCGGGGTAACCGCATCACTGGTTACCTCGTTAATTAATTTTTGTAAATGGATCATTTAATTTTATTAAATGTAAATGTGAGGGAGTTTAGATGTATTGTTTGGCTAGCTATATTAAGCTTTATTAATGTTGTTTTGTTAGTTTGGGATAGTAATAACGCATCGCGGCGTTATTACGTAAATTTGTTGTAAAAATTCTCGGTGGATTAAAATTAATTCCTTATAGTCTTACTTAATTTAATCGATTTTTAACTGATCCATATTTGGCCTGTTAAGCTCAGCAGCAGAAAAGAAACTAAAATTTTAATTGATATAAATAGTAAAAGTAATTTCGTTATGTAATTCCTAATTGTTCAGATGAAAATATTTCTTAATGAACGTCCAAACAAAACTAAAAGTAGCCGAGACGACTTGTTTTGTTTTGTAATTATATCAGTAGCTGACACGAGATAGAATGCATCCCGCTCACATTAATCATCTATTATGACGGGTTATTCTGAGGAGCGAACATTCAAGAGCACTTATTTAATTGTCAAGTGTTGAATGAGAGGCAATCTGCTCAGTGACACTATTCTTTTTATTAGCCGCGGGCTTTGAACAAAAAGCTCGCTTTGGCCTTCCATTTCGAGATCTCTAGACAGTACGCTCCTCTCTCTTCGTCGCGAACGAGCCAAGATTAGAGCGACTCTTTCGTCCCTGTCTCGCGTCCCCCGGTGGAGTCAGAGTACGCTCCGCCCAGCGGTTTAGTGATTTGATGCTGCGTGAACTGATTCAATTGTTGTTCGAGGCGGATCGGTCCGAAACGCGCCTTAACCGTTCAAGTTAAAGACTAAAATCGTCCGGTAAAACGGTCCCGCTTACGACCTCTCCGAGGGGGAGGTTGTTTATCTCGAGTTGAGTTTTTGGGCAACGTGATGCGAATTCGGCTTGTATAACCGACAAACAAAGAGCACACTCATCGATCCGAACCGTTTGCGCTACACTTGGTACTTAGGCCCGTTCGTTTTGGAGCCGGCGGGCCAATTTGAGCTTTGTTCGAACGTTATTTATACGCTGCTTAGAAAGTTTCAGAAACATGTTTGAACGAGTTCTTATGGGAATTGTTTGAAGTTAGAGCGCCTTTATGGTTATGATGAAGGAGATAAAATGATTTTATTAGTTATTTTTTATTACTTATGTTCTCCCTGCTTTGACGGAGGGCGGTGGTGCTGCCACATGTAGTAGGTTGTTATTACTAAGGTAAGGCACAATTTAGGTTCGAAGTTTCAGCTTCATTTTCATAGACAAACTAATGTCTAAACTACTGCAGAGAGGACTTTTATCCAATTTCACATTCATTATACTATATGTACCTGTGCAGCAAAGAGATCAGTTAGTTAAAATTTGCCTATTACTGGGTACAGGTAATAGGAATGCATGAAATATGTAGAGTCATTCTTAGTTAGTAAATACCGACTCCCCTATATATGAGGCGAACATCTTAGTCCTTGAGAATAGCAATGCATCTGTGTTCGACTTGTATGTCTTGTTACTTACAGATGTCCATGGGCGGTATTGACGACTTACCGTCAGGTGGACTGCGTCCTCGTTCGCTACTTTAATCTAGGGAAAAAAAATATATGAAGGACAACTAAAGTCCCAGAATGCCGGAAAAATATGTTTAGTTTATTACCGTAAATTTAGTTACATAATTATTTTTGTATTACACAATTATACAAACGTAGGTACGCTAAGCAAACAATAATGTCAGACTAACTAGTATTTCAATGTGATTAAAGTTCAGTTTTAATTTGGACCTATAAACCTTGTGAGTCACAGCTAAGATTGAATTTAGACATATTTAGACGTAGGAGCATTTGCTCATATTAAATTAGCGTTTCCATACTAATCTTGCATCACTATACCGAAGTTAGAGCGGCTAAATTATAAAGTAAGCATTAAAAGGACTCCCAGTCGGCTATTAAAATCGGACCAAAACTGAAATGGCATTTGCAGTATGATGATTAGAGGCTAAATGATAAGCCAGGCGACCTGAGCGTCCTTGGTTCGATTCCCGTGTCTCTGGAGGTGTAATTTGGATGGGTTCGCTATAACCGATTAGCTTGCTTCTTGGTAGCTAAGAACAGAGCCCCCGCATTATGTCATTACGAACGCGTGGGTCACACGTATTGCATTTTAATTTTTTCAAACATAGAGAACTTTTCTCTCTTGTCTTTGAGGCGATTATAATAGTCCTCTGGTATGACAGTGACAACTTACCATCAGGCAGACTTCATGTTCGTTTGCTACTTCAATGTGATAAAAAACTATTTATATATATTATTACGTATTTTGTTTGCGTTGTTTATTTTGATTTTAACTTTAAATTTAAAATTCAATTTTTATTACATTAATTTAATTTAATTTATAGTTTACCTTTAAATTTTATATTTTATATTCAATGTTTAGTTTATGTGATTGTTGCATTCCATGTTGTCGTCGCTTGTTATAGTTCTGACATTTAGCTTTTAATCATATTGTTTTTCTTTGTTTTCTTTTTACAATGTACAGAATGTTCGCGATCTAAATAAATAAATAAAACCTTAGTGCGTCACTATATTTTACTGCTTAATAGGTATCGAATAATTGTGTTTTCAATGAAACCAATATGTTGGTGAAACGCGACTTCCTGAAATAAAAAATTGCTACCCGCAGTTTTCGTTTTTATAAAAATGTGAGCCTGATTTTTTTCGGGATTATTTCACTGTATGTCTACCTACCTTCTCACTACGTAGAAATTATCCGAACCTCTTTAATAGTTTGTAAGATTACGCAGTGCCTATTCCATTTTATACGTACTGTATGTTTATTTCATTTAAATAGAATAGAAAAGGGTGTTCTTGTTAAGCGCAATGCTTAGTAAAAATATTTCCCAAGTGTAACAAAGAGATAACAAATCAATCCACTTTTTACCAAGTCGTTGTAGCTGCATGTTGAGATGTCATGCCTTCAACCGATCTGTATAATTACAACATGTATAACGAAACACGTCAATTATAATTTAATCGTGCTAGAAATAAAAAAAAAACACGGAAGATAAATGTTTCTTTTGGAAGCTTTATAATCCAATATAATTAAATTATTTGATTTGGATATATAATATGACAAGTTTACAAGGGAAATGTGGCCTATAAAGTCTAATAAATACGACAATAATTCGATAAGTGGTAGAATTAATATGTTTACCGCTACAACTAATTCTAATGTGAAGTTGTTCTAGCGTTTCGGTGGAAGTTTGTGATAGTCGGCTCACTTACAATGAAGGAACCATCTTAGTCTTCAGCAGTAACAACGTATCTGTACGGATGTCCATCGGCAGCAGTGGCGGAAGGAGCAAACTGGCATGCAGTCCACCTGATGGTAAGCCATTAAGTTGGTATTTTTATATAAGAACTAGCTGCGCCCCGCGTGTTTACCCGCGTAAGTTTCGACGATGATATATAGCCTATAGCCTTCCTCGATAAATAGGCTATCTAACACCGAAAGAATTTTTCAAATCGGACCAGTAGTTCCTGAGA
>MOOZ01000061.1:118185-139415 GCA_002930495.1 Cecropterus lyciades | reverse complement strand
GATGCATGCTCGTTTGCTACTTCCATACTATATAAAAAAAAAAAGATTTGATTACAAGTTTCATTGAAATTCACAAAGAGGCAAATATTTTTATTGTAGGGGATTTGTAGCGATAATTCGTGCAGTGCCGGTCATTTGCAACTTTATTATGGTGATAAATGGTATATTATACTGTTTAAGAGTATCTTCAGTACCCGTAGTACGAGTTCATTACGTTTTATCAGAACGATCATTCTTTACGTTTATCCCATACTTTGCAATGTATGAGCGAATTGTACGTTAATGTTTTCATTTTCGGCCATACATTACATTTACGTTGCAATAATAGGCGAATACGTAAACAATGTTCGTTTTAAGAAAATATAATAAACTTCTAAGGGCCCAGAAATATTTTGTATACAGTTGGCGTAGCGATGTGCAAGAATGTTCCACATCGACACAAAATTTCCCGTAATTAGTGATTACGTTTATTTTAATGATCGTAAGACAATACTTAAACGCAATCTGCGATTTTGCCACGATACCAATTACCTAGAAAACGTGTGTAATTAAATGAACATTTTATATGCGGTTGTTAGTTTGTAGCGTTCCTTTAAATACATGCTACGGGGTTTACAATTTTAAATATATATTTATTGGCCTTCGTGTAAAAGACGCTTTGTTTCGTATGCCACCAGACAGACGCCATTTATCATTTTTACAACGTAGGTACGCTAATGAGATTATTGACAGTCACTTAAAAATCTACATGGTCGTAATAATAATCTATTATAGCTAAATGATTATTAAAGTAAGCGATAATGACAATTCAATTTAAATTTAATTTAAATATCGGTATAAATCAAAATCATTTAACGCAAAATAGGATATTTTGCGTTATTGAAAACAAAGTGTTGTAATAATCTAGTAAGAACTTATACATTACTAGCTTTTTCCCGCGGCTCTGTCCGCTTAGATAATGTACCACGTTAAAAAGCATCCTATGTGTTAGAACAGGCCTTAAACTGTGTACCAAATTTCATCCAAATCCATTCAGTTCTTTTTGAAAGAGTAACAAACACACATACATCCTCACAAACTTCCGCATTTATAATATTAGTAATGCTCGCTAAAAATTCTGAAAATATATTAAATGTATCGTAACATAATGTAGGCGATAGTCAAAGGGACGCATATTCCCAATAATGTTTCCTATATTGATGTGTAATCGGATGAAAAATCATGCATTTTCAGATATTTTCTAGTTTCCGTTCAAGTGGCTTCTCAAAAGCTATTACGCGGTGCCTTCACTTGAAGTATAATATATGAAATATGGGTAGTAGGATTGTTATATCACACATTTTTATTATAAAAAAGCGAAAAAGCGGCAGTTGCCACCTAAAATTAACGCCAGATAAAGATAAGAGTTTTTTCTGAGGTTGATAATAAGCGTTGCTATTAGGTAGCACTAAGTTTGTCCCTGTAGTTTCGGGACCAGAATGGGGCTACGGTATTCCCTGTCTGTCGTAAGTGGCGACTAAAAGGAGGTTTCTAGGATTGAGAGCGGTAAGAGAGGGTGTTCGAGCAGTTCAGCCAAGTGACCTCGGGAAGGACGGCGGCATGTGTGGTTGCATACCGTCGTAACATCTGAAGTCACGGTGGACGCAAATGCTCACCGGGGAGAGCCCGTAAGGGGCATGCGCTCGGAGGACTCCGGTTGCGTTCCATTGGAGATCCCGGAGTCCTCCACGTAGCGCTGAGGACGGCCACCGTGGAGGGTTTTAGTGCAGTAAAAATCCCACCTTTTGAAAGTTGGAAAGCCTCACAATGTGTCTCTTCCTGACCACACAGAATATAACAATGCTTACTATTACTGTTATTATGTTTTTGGAGCACAAAATCTATATATGGTTCCACAAAGAATTTTAAGCATAAGTATTTAAGTTGTAATGTACTAAAGCGTCAACTTACTTAAGTGAGTAACTTCATTTTCTATAAGTATTTGTAAATAAACTCATCAAAAGTTGCATAATTATCATCAGTCTCATACAGTCGGATCGGTTTAATTTAAATACAAAAACTGTTCCACCAAAACAAAATTAGATCACATTCATTTTTTTCTAGGGGTTCGTTCAATTATCAAGCCAGTGGCCTGACAGTTTTAACATTAGTGTAACCAAACAAACTGTAAGTAATCCTCTTTAGAGAAAAAATAAATCCGAAAAGTCTTAAGACGAACTTTTATATTTTAAATCGAACCCAATTTCACAGCTCACATCGCCTGTCAAATGCGACACAAAGCCGCGAATAGGAATGGTATTATGAGAATTCGGACTGGTCCTATTTATATCATTGATAATCTATTTATTGTCATACTAAAAAGTTTTGATTTTATCAACTGAGCGCGATGAAAGAATTGTCACCTTCTGCTTATCGCGATGCCAAAAGTCACGGAGGGAAATGTTAAGACGTTTGAACTTTACAGGGTGTTCTTTAAAGATCACTACGGTGTGAGGCAGTATTGCAAGTGGTATGCTAAGCAGATTAACGAAGCGTTGGTGCGCGGTTGAGGTAAGGTTTGACGTTTCTAACAATCCAGAGACGGTGCTCGGCTGGCGAGGTACAGACGACGTCATAAGTTTTATTCATTAACTGTCCGTTATCGCTACTTTAAGTATCTTTTTATTTTCACCAAGTCGTTTCGTTTATGCAAATAGATCATTTTTATGAGATAAGTTGATTTTTTAATTTTAAGGGGTCTTACACATGGTGTTATAATATTTGAAGTAGTTAGCCATGTATTGAATAATAATATATCATAATTAAGTATCACGTAAGTTATCGTAACTTAGATTGAAAATACCTAAAGTAACAAAATGTTCATTATGTGTTGTCATATTGAATATAAAGTACTTTTTAAATATCTTTGCAGAAATCCTACAGGTTTTGTAGTAATTTAGAGTATTTTATTTTCAATGCGACCCTAATGCAAAATATAATCAATTTCGATTTAGCCGTTTCAAAATTAACTAATAATCTAAAAATAATATACGTATTTATTATGCAATCTTTTTGATAATGTTTAAATGGGACAATTAATTTCTATCTATTTGTATAGTCAGATGAATATTATTAGCTATTTATAAAGCGAGCTAATTGTATGATACCAGCTTAACTACCACCCATTAATAGTTTTATTAAATGTCAGCCAGATTTGTATGAGCACTAATTGCCTTAATGATTGTATTTTTCACATTCTCGGTGAGTGGGTTTTTCAAAGTACAATGCCAGAAGGTTCGCATTTACAGTTGCATGTGGACGTTTAATTGCTGGCGGCGGATGTTGAAAACGGTAATTGAGAGGTAAATTTTCAAGATAACGCATATAGTCAGGAAGATAATAACTAAATGTGCGTATTTAACTGAGTGTAGAACTTTATTACTCGTTCGCATTAATTCTATAAATCGTTATGAAAATGAGCGCGATTGTACTCGGAATCATGTCGTTCACATCCAAGTTTTCGGTGAGCTGTTAAAAATTTCAAAAGTGAACTTAGCTTGACATTTGACAAAAAGCTGATTATGACGTCACTTTTTCCGTACCCTCTTGTAGGTACGAGAGTCCTTTCAAGCAGGATTAATTTGGTCCGTTTTATAAGGGTTTACTTATCACGAGGCAGAGTGTTACGAACGGGTTGTATTTATCGCACCCATTATACGTTTTATTATTTAATTTATTTAACGCCCGGGTTTATCGGCTTGTCTATTAAATCGTCGACGGGATAATGCGATCGAAACTCAAACATTCTATCTGTGATACTCTAAATTGTTAATTTATATTTATGTTGATAATTTATACGCTTTGTTGTACCTACATTAACGGCTTAATATAAGGGTACAGATTCAATAACTTTATTTCGATTGGTCAGATATTTTGGTGTATGTACTAGTATCTACTAGTATGTACTAGTATCTGTTACATCTCAATTATGTGGATTGTATGTACAATTTCTATACATTATGTAAGTTTATAGATACTTATTATATTCTAACATATACAGTGTTAATAACACATGTATTTTTCCGTTATCAAATTATTTAAATGTAGGTATGGGAAAATGATTTTAAAAAGATACTTTTAAATTGCTTTACATCCGTCGGCGTTTTATTAATACGAAAAGATTCCAAACCGTTGAGTTGATCTAACTCGATATAAACAATAAATTTGAAAGAAGACTTTATTGTATTCTTTGCAAAAACCCTTTGTTAGGAAGATGACTTATAAAGTACATTGTTAGTATTATATGAAGTAATGCCGACGGATGCGTGTTAGAAGTAAACAAATGTGGTAATTAGTGGTTAGAACCGCATCACTATATCTAATGTTTTTCAATATTTAAAACATTAGATGTACTCACGACTTATAAAGTCAGTTAACGAGCATGTCTCATACACTATAATTAGTTTTCATTTTGGTCAAATTCAAAATTAATGAGCAGTTTTAATTACTCGCGTACACATTACATGCAGTAACTCCAAATTAATAAATATGAATACAATATAATATGCAAGCGTCGTAGATAATGAATTATCAACCGTTGGCGGGCATTAGTTTTTTTAGTATAACAAACTTGTTCTGTCAAGACACTCGACCAAATTTTAAAATATGTAAGCGTGGGTATCATTGTTTTTCATAAATTAAAAACACTATCAGCACGTTCGTTTGAATCTAATTATTAATGTATATAGCTCACAGCTAACATACTATTCTCATTATTAATTAACTAGGCATCGCCGCGGTTTTGTCTACTAAATTAAATTAGCTCTATTTATGTTGCGAAGTTACGTCGATTTGGATTAAGGAAAAATAATTATTTGTATATTTATTATAGTTTTTTATTTATATTTTAGTTTGAATTAGCATTTTTATAATTTAATTTTAATAGATTAATTCAATATAAATATAATCTATGCGGAAATTTTATATCTTTGTTGGAAAAATCATTACCTAAACTGCCAATAAGTTGCCAGCAATAGGTTGAATAGAAACACACTCTTTATAATATTAGTTACACTTTAATTATTTTATTAGATTCAAAATAATAAATAGAAAAATAAATATATGGAATCGAGAAAAGCGCATGCTTATTGCCAGCATCGCAAGGGATTTTGCGACGTATTTTAATATTTTCAATTAAAAATATTAATACATTCAATTAAAAATATTTCTTTTAGTACCGATGACGATCATTATTGATTTTTTTATGTTATTTTCTTATTTTGTTTGTCTCATAAAATCCATTGCCTTTATTCTACAATTACTTTAAATTAGAAAGATTGAGGCCTTACCTCTTTTGCGTACGAGCAGGTTAGTGGTCTTCAAGATTGAGAATTTCTTAGAGAACTTTACATACCATTTTTATAGAGAACATATTTACTTTCCCGATTAAAGCGTATAATGATTATTTCATCATATCCCTTTGAAATATCAACGCTGGTTGCTTCGGATTTACGTTTGAACCTTTCACTATACATACTACTTTATACAATGATCATATTAGCGTAATTAACAATGACACTAACTTTATAAATTGAAGATTGAAATATTTACTACGTAAATACCTACCACAAATTATCGCCATCGCCCAGGGTTGACTGGCAGAAAATGTAATTAGGCATTAAGTTTACCCTTGTAACCCTTAATTTAAGGTGTTTCAAAAGTATAAATAAATAAGTAAATAAATAAATTAGTAAGCCATATTAAGGTTATTGAATTATTGGGAATAAGACCGTCGAATTTCATGACATAAAGAAGGTAACGCAATTACAGATATCTATGAAATTCCTATGTGACTGAGTCCGTTGGCAATGGTATGGATCGTAAGATGAATATTATGAATTACTTAAGTATATATAATTTTTATAATAACACAAAACATAGCTACGATCACGTGAAATAAAGTATATATAAATATATCTATTAAATAATTGAAAATATTAAAACATAGTTATTAAAGAAAAATAAAATTCCAAAATTTACGTCATTCATTAATCGAAAATAGTAAATACCAATTCACAATATTGCTCAGTTAAGTACCTACCGAGTTCCTTCTGTTTTGCTTTAAAACGTTTTGATAAATGATAGCATTGATCGAATGATAAAATCTGAAGGTTCACTAGTGACCTCTGCGGTAGGAAGCAGTCAGCAATTTTTATTGACGGTACCGCCAATGAAAATTAAACCTTTTACGTTATCATATTTATATCTTACTTCTAACAAATTCTTACATATATTATAAAAGGTAATATGATAAAGGCGAAATTTTGTGAGGATGTGTGTATGTTTGACTCTCTTTTACGCAAAAATTACCGGTTAGATTTCGCTGATATTAAAACACGGCACACAGATAGTTTATGACTTGGAGTAACATATGAAATACTTACTGTGGCGAACGTAACCGAAACGGGCAGAGCCGCGGGAAGTAGCTAATTTGAAATTACAATTCTGCCAACTGCTAATTAAATAGATATAACATATTTCTATTAAAATATTAAAGATATCCAGCTCGTAAACCATAGCATGATTAACCATAGCTCGTGAACCATGATTAATAATTACAGTCACGGTAAATTAACATATAATCATAATAATTAATATTCGATTTAAGCTCAATTAACATTTAAATTATTTTATTTAATTCAGTCAAATTTATTACATTGTTGTATTATTTGAAATATACAACACTTAAACAAGTCTCTACTACTGTTTTTTTTTTATAAAAAATCAGTAGTAGAGACTTCACTTTGCTAACCTTTATACATATTTATATAAAATTTAGCACAGTGACCACCAACAATAGGGGGTCTATTTACATCTGTAATTAATCCCAAGATCCTGGTACAGATGCATTGCTACTCTTAAGGTCTGTTTGAATGCAAACTTTAACTTCCAAATCAGAACACAGCAACGTTATACTGTTGTTATAAGAAATAGGTATGCATATTTTTTTATCTGATTCAAATAGCAAACGAGCATGCAGTCGACCTGATGGTAAGCAGTTACTGCCGCCCACGGACATTTGTAAGCAACTTTATATATAATACGGGTTCTATTTGAAGTCGATCACAGATGCGTTGCTACTCCTGAGCACTAAGATCGTCGCCTCATATACATATAAGTGAGCCGGCAACCACAAGCTTCCACCGAAACGCCTCCCCGGTCGAACTGTACTGATTCTACCTCCTGGCATATGGTATGAAATCAGGAAGAGTTCTACCACTTCTTGCTTAAACGTTATTTGTTTTTAAAACCAGTTAAACATTAAATGTGATTATATATTAAAAATGTTAAATTATCACAATGTCTAAACTTTGAATAAACCAAAACCGTCGTTATAATTGAAATATATTATGTTAATTGCGACTAATATGTGTCCTATTAACATATTAAATTAATTATTTAGATTGACATGTATGCAATCGTATTTGTATTTAAAGATTCTAAGTACTCGCATTTTAAGTAGGAATACTTGAAATGCAAGTATTTATCTACATTTATAATGTATAGACAAAAACATATGGTTACAGTGTAAGGGTTACAATCTAGTTCTATTCTTGTTGTTAGACTATTACTGTCCCACTGCTGGGTACGGGTCCTCTCAGTGTTGGGTTTAGGTTGCAGTTTACCACGGTAGCCAGGTGCGGATTAATAGTCTTCACACTTTTTGAGAACTTTTTAAAGATCTCGGAGACGTATATATGGGTTCTTCACGATATTTTTTTATTGTTAAGCGAGTGATACTTAATTTTTGATACGTGTGCCTGTGGCTTAAAACTCGGACCCCTCAATTAAGAGGCCAAATTTCAAATCACTACACCAGCGGTTAGCAATCCGCTGTCCGCAACCGAATAGTGGATGCGGTCCGCGGGTCTTGTAGCAGCTTAGAATTTCTTCTAGCAGTCAGTGCCGACCGCTGCACTAGACTATTACTGCTGCAAACAGATACTAGCTTTATGCTTGCTTATAAAAAAATATTCAGCATACACTTATATAGACTACTTTCACGTAATAAACATTTTATCTAGGTCTGTTAAAATTGAATAAGTATCTACCATACCCTACATTATTGTCTAGGCACATTAAAATTAAATATACCATTAGATCACAACGAGTAGATATTGCTTAATCAATACGGATGGCTGTCGTAAGTTTAAAGTAACATAAATCGAATGTTTTTCAACATCCGTCACACAAAATTTGTTACACTCGGTCAAATTCGAGGCGGATCGTTGAACGCAGTGACAAAAGCTCCGCTCAGGATCAAATTGCGTCCTCGCCACCTGGCCAAGTGACCTCAACAAGGTCAAAAAATAATATCACATTCGAACCGGCTTCGTTTGAATACAATCCGATAATGAAATTAATTCTTTAAGTTTATTTTAAGATTGGCTTCCCCGCGCGATTCTGACCGTTTTCTTCAATAACGGATTTTTACGACGAAAAGCACTTTTTACGCTGTATATAAATTAAGAGAAAATTCGAATAAAATGGAGTTATTGGTTTCCAAAATCACTTCCTGGGTAACAGATAGGCAAAAAATATAAGGCCGCTCTTTATACTTTTGTGATTTGCAAATAAATAATATATTATCAGCTTCAAAACGCATTTATTTTGAATTAGAAGCAACTGTCACATCACTATTATTTATTTGTGTTAATATAGATTAAGCGCGTGGGCACGGACAATTTATCGCTTTATCTATCAACTCTATACATATTTGCTTTTATTAATGTTTTTATTATAATAATACTTTAATTCTAATTCTTTGCGATATCCATTAACCAATTTGTAAGTTAAAGGTATAGGAAATGAATGGAAATAAATTTAATAGAAATAAAAATTATCGCAAAAATTTACGAGAAATTGACTTACTGGTAATAAAAATATGAATTTTGCAAAGGATTATTTTCCTAACACATTAAGGAAAAATATCACGAAACTATTATACGAGACTTAAGGTACTATGTTTGTAAAAAAATTAGTAGGTATAAATTAAATGCGCCCCGCAATTATATATCAAAACTTGATTTAATGTTGATAACTTCAAATAATTTAGTTGCAGCTATTTAGCGGGTGGAGTGCAATATTAATAAGCCTTTTAACAACCATTCATTGTTTTTATAAGCGCTTCTGAGTACTCTCGAAGCGATGGCAACCATTTGCGTGACTCTTGCTGGGTGCATTATCGCAATTCCCAGTATTGTGAGGATTGAACACTAAATCGTCGACTGATACAGTTTTATGGAGATTAAGACATTTTAATGTAACGCAAACATAATGAACCACAAATAAAATTGCAGTAATGTCCCAATAAGAAAAGGACTTTTCACTTTTGAAAACCGTATTCGAATCTTAGAGTCCAACTCCGACCACTATTATTTGAAGATATGGCTTCACGCTTGGCTATGACTCTTTTGATTTTTTACCTCTAATTAGTAGGTATCAGTCTCTCCTACTACAACCAGATGAAGCACAGAGCAGATCGACACTTCACACCAATCTATATTGATGATATATTACTTAGAAATAACTTATAAGTAACTTTTACTTAGCAAAAAAACATTGTTTCAGATTCTATATCATGCACAATGTTTGCAAAGTTATAGTAAGTACAGCACCTTACAGTTGGCCACCTATATAGCAAACTATAGGTTAAGCCCCTATGCTGTAAGTAAGCCCAGCATTGGAGCACTGGAGTGGGTTGAAGACTATAAATAATACTAATGACACGATTGATTGAACTGAGCGGTGTAGGAGCGCGCCGACGTTGAAGTCTTTTCTTAGACGTTACGGTTAAATCGCTTTTGATCGTTCATTAGCTTGATTGTTCTTTTTTTTATATAATCTACACTATTTTAAAGTGATTAAGATTTATGTATAAAGTAATGATGACTGCATAGTTTTTCACCCAAATTAGTGGATAATAATTATATTTTTTATTAATTCCGATGATAGTTAAAAGTCATGTTGAGGTAGGCCTGTTGTTAAGTTGCATAGATGTTTTAAAATAAGTCATATTAGAATGATTTTCGAGCACATTGCATAGTTACAATTACTTCTATGATCACATGAATGTATCGGTGTAGCTGTCAACCAATATCTAAATGTGTAACCTAACCTGAATTCTTCAGATCGAATTCATAGTTCGGTCTAAAGTATTGGTTTCTATTTTTCTTTCTTTTACATTTATCAACTATAAATCTTAAATTCAATGAAGAATCAACGTATGAGAATATAATTTGTAACGCTATCTAACCTGGAGAGTCGGTGGCCGACCTGTCGGAGTCGGAGTCCCTGTGCGCGCTGAGGTCTCTCGGCGCGGCGTCGAGGATATCCGTGATCATGAACCTCGTGCGTGGAGCGCGCGCGTCGCGCTCGTCCCGTTGCACCGTCATCGCCACGGCGCCGCCGGCGGGGCCCGCGCCGCCTGCGCTCGCCGCCGCTCCTACCGCATCCAGCGCACGCGCGCGCCACCGCCCCGCGCCCTGCACCTCGCTCGCCCCCAGCTCGCTGTCGCCGTCCGTCACCGCACACGGCACATTACACTTCAGCACGAGGATGCCGCAGCCTCTTCACTTAGCCTAGCACTATCCGGCTGCTACTGGCTAGTCTTCTCCGTGCGCGCATCTCCGCGCGCCGGCTCTTCGAGTCCGATCGCAGATTCCACTGAACTGTCTCTTCAGAGTTCACTGCACGTAAAGTTTCGAATCGAAGAATATAAAATCACTCGATCGGATCTAATATCGTAACTGAGCTCACTGATAACCGAGTGGTAGAGTTCGGCGGAAGTCAGAAGTTCCGATTAGAAATAGATCGTGTCGGTAGACGCGCGAAGTTGCCGGCGGCTGGCGCGCAAGCGAGCCGTGCGAGATGTCGGAGGCGACTGAGCCGGCGGCGCGGCGCGGGCAGGAGGCGGCGCCGGCCAATGGGCGCGGGAGGCGGCGGCCAACGGCGCGGCGGCGCGCTCTGCGCTGGGGCGTGCCGCTGCCATGTTGCCTCGGGGCCGCGCTAATGCTCTTTTTGCCGAGTCGCCGTCGGGAGAAAGCTCCGCGCGGATTTAAGCTTTTATACGTGGATAAAACGCTTTTATAGGAAAATAAAGCGTTTTCGCAGCGGGATATCGCGCTTTACGACGGCGTTTTACTGAAAATTGGCGACACTCTACACTCGTAATTGCTTCGCGTTGGCCAAATTGAGGCGAGCGTGTCGCAAATGTAATATGATTTTGATATTTAAATTATATTCGTTTGCAGTAAGCTTAAAAACTATACGTGCATCAGTTATTACCTTTTAAATGTAAAGCGATCGTAATAGAGCGACATTTATTACAAATCTACGTAATCAAATTACAGTATAATCTTAACAAAACAACAGAACTTACCTAAGTTCTGGAAATGTTTTAATATTGCTGTAAGATATCAATTCATGCTCACACATTATAAAACGCAATTCGTACTAATTGCGTAAAGCTGTAGAACACGGAAGAGGATATGCTTAGTCGTCATTCGTTCTCTTGTTCTGTTTCTCAATCAAGAGGAGGTAGACTTAATGAGATAGTCGTTGAAGTAGTTGGTGATTTTGAATAGTTTGTTCATAAATATTGTGAAAGCTTATATCTTGGATTTTAGTCTACTTCTCAAAGAAGAGTGATTATTTATTTCACGTATTATTTTAGAATAGTCAGACATTGGGTCACCTATTATTAATAACCTAATAAAATATTAAAGCAAATACCTAGTTATAATATTTATCTATGCTCATTATCAAATTAAAGAAAATGATTTAAATTTTATTATCCTCCTTATACAGAAGTGGATGAAACGCACTATATAGATATAATAATTGTCCATATATTTACAGTTTACTTTCTTTCGTAAATAATTTAGGATTTCTAAGTTAAAAAATTACAACACACTACAAAAGTATTGAACGTGTCTTTATATAATAATATTTACTAGTAATTCTATCTAGATAAATCTGAGTACCGTGCAACTTTAAAAACTTATCAAATAAAATTTAAGAATTTACGGCATCAAATTTTATTTCTAGTATGTAGTAAAATAAATTTTAAAAAATTATCATGTTTTGCTTTTTAAGAACTTACGACGTTAGAAGCTCATTCTGATTTATCCTATCATTAGTCATTTTTTTGCGATAAATTCGTGTTCACGTCTTAATAATTCTGGCTTGCACCGTAGATATGTAGGTACTGCTTTTTATTTTTCAAAGTGTGAAGAAAATCCTAATCACAAAGTATCCGTAACGGTCACGAAACTCGGTTAAAAGCATAAAAAATAAAATATACTTCAAAAATATATTTACAACTAAATTTGAAACACAATTGGAGATGTAAAAATTACAGTTTTCCTGATTAAATTATGTAGGTATATATTTAACTGATACGTAAATATGATACTTTTAAATTTTGGATGGAATACATATATAAGGTATATATATCATTTTGAACCATAATCAAAAACAGGTAAAAAAGCAGACGGTAGGCGGTCGCGGAATAATTTTATTTACTAAGGGGGCGTACGATGAAAAACTTTGAGAAACACTGCCATACCTACTAATTCCACAATACTACAATATTAAAATAACATGAAGTAAATTGTAGTAAAATGCCTATATGTATCTCCCTTATATTTAATTTCGTTGGTTAATAATTATAATAAAGTTATTTTGGAGTAGATAGGTATGAAATCACCTCAATATAAGTAGAGAAAACAATATTCACTTGATATATTTTATTTAGGTATTCGGCATTTTACTCCTTAGAATAAATTCTAAATTATTAACATTTACAGGGACCTATAGGACTAAAATTAAAGTTTAAGACAGTAGGAAATTCTCATTTTTTAAATCAGATTGATTCTCGGTTTTTTGTAATAGTCAATTATTTGTTTTGATTTATACAATGGATTTTTGATGTGTAAAATATTTAAATGTGATATATACATATAATGTACAGTCATGTAGTTCATTTTGCGTTAAATTATCAATAGCGCCTATTTTAAGGCAAATGCAACTATGTTTACCCGAATTCCCAAAGGCTTTCCTTCTTTTTCCTCTTTAGGTTATTATGACTCACTAGCTGGTCTGTTCGCCATTAACAAAAACATAACTTTATTGTAAAAACTTTTGATAAAGTAGATGAATTTTAAACACATGAAGATTAAACGTTACCTCGAGATACGTAATTCAATTCAATAGTTTCGGTAATACACAAATTTAAACACGGAAGCAAACAAACATGCAAAATGCAAACAAATAGAAAAATATTGATTATAACTTCTTACCCGACTGTGTTAGGCGGAGGGTAATGTGTTTAGAGCCTATAGATGTTTGTATGTATGTATGTTTTAGAATTGTTTCTGCAGAGTGAGACAGGCTATATACTTAATAAAACATAGCGCTTTAGAATAGGCGAAAAAGAGGGGGAGGACTTTTTTATTATCACCACAATATGAGTAGTGAAATGCAAGCTAGTAAATAGACCATTCTAATAATATGTATATTATAATGCTTTTACTTCACTATTTTGAGAAAAACTTGTAAGTATAAAGATTAAATTAGATATTTATCAATATGCAATGTTACTAGTTTTATACTATACTCTTAGTCCTCCAAATTGTTTTATTTTGCAAATATATGCATTGTACGGAAACCTTTTTCTATTTATTGTATTATATGTTTTGCTTGGAATATGTTCTCCCCTACCATTGTAAAAGCATATGTACCCATGTACTAAGCTGCTCGTATGAGAATTAGAGGTGTATTTTTGTCGGAGTAAAATAGCAAACGAGCATGCAGTCCACCTGACAAGAGATTACTGGCGCTCATGGAGATCTGTAAGCAAATTCATATAAAAAAGAGTTCCTATCTGAAGTCGATCACAGATGCATTGCTATTTTCGAGGGCTAAGGCGGTCGCCTCATAAAAAAGTGAACCGGTCATGCAAGTGTGCATGTTACCTTATTTCGCAGTAATAAAATATTAACTAATTATTTTAACAGTAAAATACATAAAAAATATAACTTAAATGTAAAAAGAAACAAATTGCCATTGGTTACGATATTGCTGCTGCGGCAAGAATATTCAAATTACTTCGCCGTATACAGTACTTTCGCATTGTGAATTATCTTTAACGGATAGGTGCTAGCAATTGTGATTTAGTGTAATGAGACAAGTGTCAGTAAAATAATAACATGCGCGTTTCCATGGAAATATATATTTTGTCAAATTTTGCCCATATAAATAGTAATGAGGGAAATAACTTAAATTAAATTAAATTTGATAATGCTTTTTAATTTTAATCGGTTTGTAAATTAAGAATTTTATTTTATTTTAGTAATAATTTAGTATTTCGTATAAAATTTAATAGACAAGTATCGAGATTTAAGTACCTGAGTGATTCAGGAAACAACTGAATAATGACTAACAAAACAATTACGTGCATTGATAACATTACTGAAATCATTAATACTAACATTAATATTTATTTATGCTATTATTTTATTATTGATCTATATTATATTTATATCAAAAGTTATATAATTCTAGTTTTTTTCCCGCGGTCCCGCCTGCTTGGGTCATGTTAACCACGGTTAAAAATATCCTGTTAGGTATATATACTTATAAATAAACTCTATTAGTGTGTCAAATTTCATTTAAGTCCGATTAGTAGGTAATTTTCTCACAAACTTTTGTCTTTATAATATAAGTTTAAAGTATGATGTTAGAAGTACAATATAATTAAATATACCAATTAAAAAAATGAATAAAATTGGTGTCAGTAATTTTGCAAGTATATGGCGCTTATGTTCTACGAGTTACTTGAAGGTACAACTCTGTGGTTCAATTTCGTTGCACCACCTCCACTCTTGTTTCTGTCATATAACGGCAGTTTTAGGTATTTTGGGACAGAGGGTATAGTAAGGAGGTATATTTTTACGATGCCTTCCAATAATAAAACAAATATAATTTATTTAAATATTTTTTAACTTTCTAGAACTGTTGTATTTTATACGACTTTTTTCTGCAGTATTCAAAGCGTAAATTTTTCAGTACCTAAGTACCTACCTGAGATTTTTTTATCAGATCAAAGTAGCAAACGAGCAGGCAGTCTACATGTAGTAGGAGAACCCATGATGCTAAACGTGTTCTTACCCGAGCGTCGCGGAAACCTATTAGAATTGGTAGATTGAATGAATATGTGGTCCTATAATTTTTTCACTTTCTTTTAAAATTTCAGCGGAGGGGGAGGCGTCTACATTGTTCAAATTTGTAAAAAAAATTACATGTAAATATACAAGCGTATCAGATATTGATGTTTTTCATACTCCAACATGACCCTGATTTGTTATATATTTCATATACCTATATAATTATCTGTCGATTTGCGTGGAGGAGGTGGCATGGCGTGGCGTGGTGGGGGAAAATGTGTGAAATACATAAAAAAAAGGATTTACTCGAGCTCGTCAGATTTTAAGAGGCGGTGTTCATTGAACCTAACAGATACTCCCACAGTTTAGACTGACAATTTGGGAGTGACGCAATCTCGCTGCGAGTTTCTGAAAATGTAAAAAGAAAATCGCCATATTGATATACTCAAACACGTCAGATTAGCATATTGAAGGTTCATTACGATGTCCCAGATATAGTAACCAAAAATCTGACTTTTATTTCGAAGCATATTGATCTGACAACTTGAAAAAGTAAATTATATATTTTATATATATCAGGGACTTTTTATATACATATTTCATGTCAGGTACACGTTGGAGCGTAAAAAATATCAATATCTGAAACGCGTATTCCTTTTTTTATTATAAAAAGGCTCGCTTCCTACCAGTCAGCCGGCTATAGAAAGACTTGTATGTAAAGACATTTCTCTAATATAATCTTTTGGTTTATCATCATATCATTTACGACAATAAAAAAATAGTTTTTGAAAGTGGCCTATCTAGTGCTTAATAGACGATTTTAACTTTTGCACTTCAGTCTGCTGAAATCATCAGATATATATTTTTTGTTATTCTGGTATTATTATCATCTTTCAATTAAAAAAAATACTGTGATCAAGTAAGTCAAGTCATTGTATTTTTTTTTGCAAATTTGTTACCCCTTTGGTTACGTTAGTTTGGTTAGTTTGGCTCAAATCAATAGTAAATGGATACATTTTAGGTTATATGATCTCCTTTATCTTAATCTGACGCGCTCGAGTATTTCAGACGATCAATTTTTTTACTAATCTGACAGGTTCTCCTGCGCGTACCCCGCATATTAAGGGTTCAAACTGCCTGGATATATTTTTTATGTGTAAAAAATCCCTTCTTGGGCTCCACTACTACTGATGGTATGTGGTTACTGCCGCCCATGGACATCTGTAAGCTACTTCATGTACAGGGGTTCTATTTGAAGTCCATCATAGATGCGTTGCTACTTTAGAGGACTAAGATGGTCGCCTTATATGTAAGTAACGGCAACCACACCCTTCCCTCGAAACGTAAGAACTGCTTGACCCTAGGAATAGGTGTGGCGGTGATATGTACCTCTCTAGTCGGACTACACTGATTCCGCCACCTTTTAGCAGGCACCCGTGCATTTTTAGGCCCAAGGAATGCGATTTTATAAACATACTTTACTTATGAAACTAAGAGTATTAAAGATAGGTATATACAACTCGTTTACTTATATTTAATACATTAATAATCATAAAAGTAAGTTCAACAGGAATTAAGTATTTCTGCCTAATAACAGCAGTGTTATGCGCTGTTCTGTTCTGGTCTAAAGGGTGTGGTAAGGGAGAACTCTGATAACTCGGATAATTCTGAGGCATTCTATCCTTGTCCTCAGGGGTAGAGCGACGCATCTGTGGCCAACCTTAGTGAGGCTTTGATCTTACATAGGGTTGATTATTATGTCCATGGGCGGCTGTAGCCACTTACCATCAGGTGGGCTGCGTGGCTGCGTTTGCTGCTTCTGTACTATAAAAAAGGAGTTAAGTAAAATTTAGTTTGCGTAAAAGTAAAAGTAGTTCCATTCTATGTGCAAGCATACTTTGCTTTAATTTATTTCTACCTAAAGCTACTGATAAACATATTTTACCTATTACAAATTTGTAACGCTGTGACAGTACCTGGAACATATTTTTTTCAAAATTACTCTTATTGACTATCAAAGATATTTTTATTAAATTTTAGTCTCTAATAGTCAATTTTATACCCGTTAAAGACATCCGTATTAAAAGCTGTAAGTAAAACTAATTTAAATTTAAAAGCTAATCTAGCGTTATCTATAACACGCAAACCATTTTTAAAAGGAAAAGTACATTTACAGTCCAATATATTTTTAAATTTAATAAGTTGGCGATCCTGTATAAAATTGTAATTGAAGACATTAAAAACCAGACAATAATACCTATATTAAAAATAAAAAGCTGCAGATGAAATTATAAATAAGTGGCGTTATCGAAATAAGGGTGTCTACAAAATTGCGATTGGTCGCTACGCACGTGTTTTTCCTTTTTATTTTTCCTACAAGCACGGGCAGATAAAATTATTACCATTAGTTAAATTAGTTGCATATATAAATTTAGGTTAGATCTTAATTCCATCTTAATTCTGTAGTCACCGTGATAAATAGTAAACAGTGCTGGAAGAGTAACTTGTAAATGCCATCTAATTATATGTATATAGAAGTAGTTGAAATCGACCTACAAAATTTTTAATTTATCAACTATACTAACGTTTATCATTGTACAAATACATATGTGTATATCCTTCTATGTTAAGCAACTTTTTGATTTTATATATAGTGTTGAATATTCTATAACTGTTAAATGTATTCGTAAATTATATCAATGCCTATAACTGCCTATTTAATTACGTTATCATATTTGATCAAACGTATCTGTCTGGCATTAAATGGTTTCTGGCCTAGATGAATATTACTATTTTTTTTTTATTAAGTATTCTGATAATACGCTTTCACGCTTTCTACACTCATAGCCCCACAGTAGAATTTTATCCTGTGTCGTGGGTGCCATGGACACACAAAGACGAATACACAAACACCCAGACCCAGAACAGAAACCTAAACTCATTCAGATTTCTGTCTGGCCGGGGATCGAACCCGGGATCCACTGCATGTCAGACCGGTATGGTGACCGCTCCGCCACGCAGGTCGTCAAATACTAACTCGTAGTAAGACTAGAATCTAACTTACGTCATTCAACAAATGTAATGTTTAATGATTTGAACGCACTCGTAAAAAGTCGTTCATTTGAAATCATCATTTATTTAATACCGTATGACTTGCGCAGTGCAGCTCGTAAAGAGGACTAATGGGTAAAGAAAAAATTGCAATAAATGCCGCAATTACTGTTAGGTCACAGAAGAGCGAATCGACGTGCGTCAACCACCTTACATTACGTTTATAAAAACAATTAAAAATACTCAACTCTATCATTTAGTATGTATGTATAATGTTAGTAGGTAACGATTGTTAATAGAGATAAATATCTTTTGTATGTATCAATATAGATTCATATTTTTCTCCATTTAAACTCATTAAATATTTCAAATAATGAATGAATTAATTAAGGTTATTATTTTTTTTTATAGTACGGAAGTAGCAAACGAGCTTGCAGTCCACCTGATGGTAAGTGGCTACTGCCGCCCATGGATATCTGTAATCAACCCTAGATAAGATCAACGTCTCATCTAAGGTTAGCCACAGATGCGTTGCTACCCCTGAGGACTGAGATGGAATGCCTCGGAAAAGTATGTCTCCCTTACCACACCCTACAGACCCGAACACAACAGCGCATAACACTGCTGTTATTAGGCAGAAATGTTTTCGAATACTTAAGATAAGTATATCTCGATGGTAGTTTGTTACTATTATTTTGGAATGGGTAAACAGTGTTGCTTTTATGTTATTTACAGTGCATAGTTCTAAGTTTATACATCAAATTGATTTAAATACATGTATGTGCATATGAAATAAAACCGGTAGACTAGTGCACAGAGTATCTAATGTATGTTGTACCTTGTTACTATGTTTCTTAAGTCCTATAATAGTTATGTTAATGTAAATAGCAAACGAACATGCCATATCTAACGGATAATGAGTTGTTTCTGATAGCATCTGCCCAAATATAATGGATAGACGGTGCTCTACAGTTAAACAGTCTTCTTATCAGAATACGTAATCGCATTCGTACACTATTTCTATACATATATGGGACACCTCAACCAATGGTTCATATGCATATTATCGAAAGTAATGCTTTTTCCAAATACATTTATATTTATACCAACACGTTTTGTTGCAAGATAGTCCTACCGCAGGTATACATCTTTACTTAATTGGTGATTCTTATATGCATTGGACATGTGCATCTCTATCCATATAAAAATGTGGAAAATATTTTATTTACGCTTTACCGAATTATGATTTAACGTCAATAAACTAACACCACTTCAATTGTAACATCAACTAACGCTAAGTATAGAGTATACTTCACTTAAAACCTATATGTACCTATATAAAGTTGCTTCCATGGGCGGCACTGATCACTTACCATGGGGTAGACTGAATGCTCGTTTGCTACTTCCTTAAAAATGCATCGTCGCAGCTTCTTGCTGATATGTTGTTAAGACAACGTGATTACGAAAACATGACTGCGTTAAACTGACTGTCCTCTCGCAGTGATGGTGAAGTCGATGTGGTGAGTCAACATAGTTGATTTGGACGGCAAAATGTGGTAAGTTTAAGTAAAATTATGCATTTTAGTTACGTTTGCGTTGAGGAGTAATTATGGTAATCCCTTTTTTTTTATAGCGCGAGCGACGCCGGGTTATGTGGGATTTTTACCGCACTAAAACCCCCCCGGTGGCCGTCATCGGCGCTGCGAAGAGGACTCCAAAGGAAGAGAGATCTCCAAAGGAACGCAACCGGAGTCCTCTGAGCGCGTTGCCCCATCGGGCTCCACGCAGGTGAGTGGCTAGGCTCACTGCACCGTCTGGTCTCTATGACAGTATGCGACCACACATACCGTCGTCCTTCCCGGGGTTGCTTGGCTGGACGGTTCGAGCTCCCACTCTTGCCGCCCGCAACCCCGGAAGCCCCTTTTAGTCGCCTCTTAAGACAGGCAGGGGATACCGTAGCCCTATTCTAATCCCGGAACTACAGGGACGAATTATGGTAATACCTATGTACCACTCTTAGTATCACTCTTACTATGTACCACGGGGTCAGAAATCCAGAAGGCTAGCAATGTCGAAATGTTACCAAGCCCTTACACTAAAATCGATTTTAATTTTCATTTCTCCAAGAATCGTTTTATGAACGTTACCATACCTTTGTTGATACCAAGTGAAACATTAACGAATACCTACACAGCTTACTTTATGTAGCTATTTCCATGCGGATTTAGCTACCTAAAGTAAGCTGTGTAGGTATTCGTTGCAGTCATGTGTACCTATGCAGGTATTATCAAAAAAAAGAGGTAGCTAGCAATAATGAGAATTGACGTAACTGCCTGCAAACTTAAATTAATTCAAACCCGGTTGAATATTTGTTGTATATTGAGGTAAAATATGATGACAAATAATGTAATGTGGATGTTTATAAGATGTCTAGGTATGTACCCAAATTGTCCCTGTAGTTCCGGGAATAGGGCTACGGTATCCCCTGCCTGTCGTAAGAGGCGATTAAAAGGGGGCTTCTGGGGTTGCAGGCAGAAAGAGAGGGAGCTCGAGCCGTCCAGCCAAGCGTCCTCGGGAAGAACGGCGGCATGTGTGTTCGCACACCGTCGTAACATCTATCGGCACGGCTTTGGATACCTTTTGACTTCCCCCTCGTTACAAAAAAAGGTATGTACCTAAATATGTAATTTTGTTCTGATAAATTATGAATAAATATTTAGATATTTCAAAAATGTCAAAAAAGAGTAAAGTTTTACAATTTTAAAAAGTTCTTAAAACTCAATAATAATAATAATAATTTCTTTATTTACTCCCAATAGTCTTAAGTACTAAAGTTACAAGTTTACTAATGTTATATTCTTAATTGGGAGTCAGGAACCCAAACTATGTGCTGTGCTGTGCTATGAGCTCCTGGCTAATAAAATATAGCCCAATAAAACATAAATGACCAGAGCCTAAAAGTCCTATCCTCTT
>MOOZ01000061.1:88491-117552 GCA_002930495.1 Cecropterus lyciades | reverse complement strand
CTGAGAACGCAGCGCTGAGGACAGCCACCGGGGGGGTTTTAGAGTGGTAAAAATCTCATATAACCCGGCGTTCCCCCTCGTTACAAAAAAAAGGTATGTACCTAAATATGTAATTTTGTTCTGATAAATTATGAATAAATATTTAGATATTTCAAAAATGTCAAAAAAGAGTAAAGTTTTACAATTTTAAAAAGTTCTTAAAACTCAATAATAATAATTTCTTTATTTTCTCCCAATAGTCTTAAGTACTAAAGTTACAAGTTTGCTAATGTTATATTCGTAATTGGGAGTCAGGAACCCAAACTATGTGCTGTGCTGTGCTATGAGCTCCTGGCTACTAAAATATAGCCCAATAAAACATAAAAGACCAGAGCCTAAAAGTCCCATCCTCTTCTTATTAAGTAACTTATGCATAAATTGGAATTTATTGTTAATCGTAATCCAATACACTAGAACCAAGGTACTCGTATGATACGAACTTTACGAAAAAAATGAAAATAGGTATTTTGTTATTTGTAAATATGAAATAGTTACTAGTTTATTATTTTATACTTTTAAAACTAAAAGACAAAAGGTAAAAATTGGGATAAAAAAGGCCCATCTATCTATTCATTATTAAGAATACAACTCGAATTCAATTTTAATTTAAACCCAACATCAATTACCAAGTAAGATAATACAAACTTTACGAGAAAAAATACATTTATGATATTATCTATATTTATTTATCAATAGCTAATACATAAATTAATGACACAAAAAATAATTCCAACAATTGTAAGTCGTATCAGGAGTAATAAAGAGTTTTGATTTCACGGTCGTGTGGGTTCCTAATCGCATTCTGTTTAATTGCATATAAGTACTTACGCCTAAGCGTTTATTGAAAGTACGGTGAATGTGAGCATAAATGGCCACACGATGTACTCATTGAATAAATACATCGGTTTCGTAACAAAAACGCGAACGCTTACTTATGCATCGGCAGTAATTTCACGGTGTCCGGCGCCGCTCTTCGCTGAAAAACTCTAATCATGCCCGTTTTATGGCGACCATGCGCAATTTATACTACAAATATGATAATTTCGAATGATAATAAAATTATATAACTCGGCAACTAGACCGTTTATCGAGCGTTTCCGTTCTCGGTATCGCGTCGCTTTTTTGTTATCGATTTTCACAGAATTGCTGTTTTAATTAAAATCGTAACGTTCGTGCACTTTTCCGGTGCGGCTGCTCTTTTATGTTTTTAAACGTTGGACAATATTGCAAGTGTCGAAATTGTTATTTTACAACTATATCAGTATTCGTTATTTGAACTTATTAATAGGTCACGTCGTTCTTGTAACCGCGGAAACGATAAGCATTCGTTTTAAATTAATGATTAGTAAGAATTTATTACAATTTACAGTTAAATAAGATAGTAATAGTTGCATCGATATGAGTAACATGGCGTGTGGTGGATCGTGTCGAAGATGCAATGTATTCCCACGTCGATATCGATGTGCCCGGATGACATAATCGAGTAGAGTCGCGCTCACCGTTCCCTCCCGCGCGACGCTCCTATACAGCGATAGCAAATAAATCTTTATAAATAATTATATGAGAATAATTGATAACTAATTTTTGTACCTTATATGTGAGCGACATATAACACATAAAAACAGATAAAGACTTCCTGTATATGAATTACAATATATAAATACGCATTTGTAAATTCTACACGAAATAGATAGACACGCTAGTACAGATAGTTTTATATTCAAATAAGATTTTTTAATAAAATCCAGTTCATATTACTCTTGCTCCGTTTATTTATTGAATTAACTTTACTTGTTAGTAGGCATCACAATAAGTGAAAGTAAAATACTGTCTTTTAATAATTCGATAAAATACATATGCCGACGGTACTCTAATTGCAATAATTACTCATTATCAGGAAGCGGGTGGCGCACATTAATTTAGCGAGCGTTTTTGCCCGCAGCCAGCTTAACAAATACTTATTTAATTGCTCCTCTCTTTGTTCCACCTACTGGCAGTGATGCAACCGTGGGTACAAGCAGACAATTTTGATCGTTGTGTAAGCAAACTGTCTCATAAGAGAGGAAAAAGTAAAGTCTTTGGTGCGCTCACTCGCGTGTTCTGCCTCTAATCAGATTTTCTTGTCATTAGACGAACAAGTTAACCGCGCTATCGTATTGCCGCATCGGAGACTAAGATGTAAGCTAATAGACGACATTGCATCATGGGAACTGAATAGGTATAAGTTTGTGTATAATATTTTTGTATTTATGGTTATTTCTGTACATTTGTTCATTCAAAGTTATTAGACAAGCAATAGGTACGCAGGGTTTTTTGGTTTGTTAAAAGGTACATAAAGCTGTGAACTGTAGTCAAGCTTGATATACCTGAAAAAAATTGGTTTTATAGGAATAAATTTATATTGGTTATGTAGGTGTTGTCAATTTGTAGGTGTAGCCAAAGTGTAACCAAAGTGTAACCAAATATAACAGTTTATTGTTAGAAAATAATTCACTTATACTATGTACTCAATTTAATTTATACTATGTAGTAAGCAGGTACCTAACGAAGTTAGTTACTTAGTAACTTAAGTTGCATTAGTAACTTAAGTTGCAATCGAAGTCCTAAGGTATACAAGTATGATATTATCTATGCAAGTTATTGATGCATTCTTTCACTTGCAATTCTTATCGTACGGTAAAAACTTAATGATAGGTCATTTCTTCGCTTGGTTAGTTTGCTAATACGTATTGGTCGTTGATAAATTCATTGCGTTTGAAGAACGAGGCAGTATACATAGCAATTGGATAATGCTGGGGAATGAAACCAACTGGAACTCTACTTGCATCAGATTTGATTACTCGTAAACAGGGAAAGATAAATACAGTTTTGTAAACGCATGAAATTTAATGAGCGAGGCTAAATACTGATATGACGTTTGTTTACATAGTTATGGTAGCTGAGATTGGTTACATGGTTGATTTAAAATTATTTATGGGTTAATTTCGGAAGTTCTGATGGTACTGACTCTCACGCGTATGCAGTATTTTTTTATTGACAAATATCTATAATTTTTATGTTATGACAAGGATGACTAAGTAAAAGAAGTTCATAGACTATTTTAGATTAAATTAAATTGAGGAAAGATCAAAGGAGAAGGAACAAAAAATCTGACTTAACACAGTACTTCTTATCCCCTTTCCAGCCACTTCTAGGTCTGTCTGAGTTAAGACTCACCATCAAAACCCAGCAAAATCCAGTGAAACTATTAAGTCTAATAGGATCAGTAGCAACAACACAATTGGAAAAAATAACTTTCAAAACTGCATACACGTCACAGTATGTGATTCTTATCGTTGATATACACATTTAGCTTTTACTACCGCATGATTTTCGAAATTAAATTGGCGGACCGCACACATCTAAGTGTCACAGTCTGTAAAATGACTAACGGCCGTAGTTTGGATAGGCTCCATAAGTATTCTACCTACTGGAATTAAGCTATCACTGTGGGTCTTCTCTACAGGGAGAGATAGTTGTTCATAGCAGCACTGTTTGAGGACTGTCTACTTTTACAGTGTTGTAGCGAGTTTAATATAATGATGCAATATCTTTAAGTAGAACTTTTATTTGGGTCTGTTTGTGACATAGCTGTCTGGACATTTAGGACATAAAAAATTGTAATTTATAAATTATAGATAGGTACAAATAATTTGTAACTAACTAAACTACGTTAGTTTAAAACAACTACTGCTTAATTCTTATCATAAGAAAATAACTATTAAAACACCAAATAGAAAAAGCAAATAGAAGACAAGACTTTCACATGACCATTTTAGTCCTCGTGAGTAATATACATATATCTGTTCAATTCATATAGACCTCCTGTTTTATATGACGTTACTTAGAGATACCCATGGAAAGCAGTGATCACTTACCAGCAGATGGACTGTATGCTCGTTTGCTGTTTCGATGTTGCAAATAAAAACCAGATGATTTATTTCAAAATGTACATAGTTACACGACGAATATTAAATTAATATAATCAAGTAGTTCGGAAAGTTCTATTTGGTAATCGAATTCTTCAACCGTGAAAATATAATGGCAGTCAGGTAATGTGCATACCTATTCCGTAGACCGTAGACCGTAGTAATTGCTTTCATTTAGTCTACTTACTGTGTTTTAAATTCATTATTAAGCCTACATAACGGACAAGTGTTCAGGAATAAACAGAACAGTGAAATGAATTTAATACATCGTAGTAGATGTTAGTGATACAAGAGATAAATGAGGCTCGTAAATAAATAAAATTTGAAACTGTTTATGACATCAATTCTTATGCTAATGGGCCTAAAACCTGAGATTTGCTTAACAGATTAGCTACGTATTCTGTACATACGAACGTTTACGACTAGTATAATGAAAATATAATTAAGGATAATTAAAACTAGCATAAGCGGAATTTCCATGTGTGCGCTGCGATTGTATCAAACACGAAACAACCGTTTCACAGATGGATATTAATTAATCAGATTCCTCGTGAACTAAAAAACCCAAAAGAGCTTAGCGGAGTCAAACAGTCACATAACCATAAAATTGGTGTTTAGGAGCACCGCGGGACCGGAAACGGTACGGGCATGTAGAACCCGCAACAAAATAATGAACAAAAGTCATTATAAGTGGCGAGATGCGAGCGATAAGGTGGCGGTTAGAGTAAAACGCTTTTTTACGTTAATTAAACTTACTTCTGTAAACGATGATGGTCCCATTATCTGCATTAAGTAGCGCTCGGCTCTCGGCTCTCCACTCTCGGCTTAGTGCTTTTTACGCAACGCTGCGTCCGCACTGCCAGATTCATAATGCGTGCGCGCAGCTCGGCGCCGCTCGCTGCCCACCGACCACTCCTATGTTGTATTCATTTTCATACCCATGCAACAGTTTAAAGTAATTCATTACACTTAGACCTAGTAGGTCTTGCCGGAAGAACCTACGTGTGATGTATTGAATTTTTTCAAGACTTGATGTCGGGAAAAAATGCAATTTTTTTCGTACGCATGTGTATGTACGTACTTATATTCATCATTGTAGTAGGTATTTGTGGGAATCATAGTAATATTCAGTAAATTATTGCTAGACACTCGATTTCTTTGTTTTTATTGTAATTCATTTCGTTTTGTACTTTCATACTAACTTGGCTTGATTGTAACATTTTGAAATAAATATTAATATGATTTGCATATGTTATATTACATTTTTATAAATTACATATTTACATTATATATTAATATAACTTTATATTGATATTATGTCGTCCGTTAACCAATATCAATAAATTATTGATCTAAAAATTTAGTTTTGTTTGTCAAAAATTCCTTCTCCGACCGCAAAAATAGGTATAAAGTATACCTACTTTTGAAGTCGGACGAATTTCCGACGACCTCCATACGAAGTTATACAGTTCCTTGCGTTTTTCCTGATTGTTCGTATCTAAATAAAAAGTATTCTTCAAAACATCAAATCTAATTATGAAGGATTCATTTGCAGTTATTACTCAACCAGATGTGCCCCCAGTTTCACTGGCATTTTAAAAATGTAACATAAATTTAAGTAATAACAACTTTTAATAAATTCTCTCTTTTATTCAATCCTTTCATTCATTAAGATCCATCTTCTCTTGATGGATGTTAACGACAGAAAAAACAGTGCCTCAAGAAGTTCGATTAGTTTGAAATCACATGAAACTACTTTCATGTGATTTCATACACAGACAAATAATCAAATAAAATGTATTATAACCATAGAAATTTTTGTTATTCCTTTTTCTCAGTCCCTCAAACATTTTTACTCGACTTTGTCAGAAGGAGGGTAATGTTTTTGGAGCGTATATATGTATTTCTTTATGTATGTATGTTACGATGTCTCTTATATTTCGAGTTCGATATATTTTTACGCATACCTTCTGAAAACATTCTCTATGACTAAATATTGTCTAAAATAAAATATTGGCCCGTTTTATAAATGATAACTCATAGCGAGTTACGATCGAATATTGTTCATACAAGTTGCGCGGGTACTGCGGTCCGAGTGTTTTCATTATACAATTCATACGTGATTTTCAGGATTATTAGTGCTCTATAGCTTCTTGCATTCATATGTCCGTAGAGTTTGAGAGTAACAAAAAATATTTTCCTTGTCGAACTGCCAAATTACCATAAAATCGACAAGTTGTTTTACAATATTTACGAAGTGAAGCCGACGAGTGAAATAGCAAGATTTCTACTAAGGTATTTACTAACTACATGAAGAAACTTATTTATTTCTATCATGTTTTAAGAGAGCACTAATAACATTATAAGAAGAATCTGGACACGTTCAAAAATCGCGAAAATAATTTCAAGACTGGCCTTGAAAACTTATTTGATATTGCACACGCTGCATGCATTTAAAGGAATAAAAATGGAGGAAGACAAAGTATTTTAAAGAAATAGAGAGAGCCAAGTCAACCCGGATGCTGAAGTAGCTTTGACAAAAATTGGAATAGTAAGAAGAAAGAGTTAGATAAATGATTTTCTTATTAAAAAATCCTCGATTCAGCAAATTTGTACTCAGGCCAGATCATTTAAGGCAGGCTGGAAGCAAATACTAAAAAAATACATTCAGAACAAAGGAAAACTGGATTGGATGTACGAAGTTCGAACATACTGAAAGCATGAAAGCATCAAGAATAAGTCATTATAAGTTTGTAAATGATACTGCTGAAAGGGCAGCTAAATTGTAGGATTTTAATGGACGTATCACGGCTGAAGAAGAATAAAATCATTTCTTGTGGCACTGTGTCCAAAATCACACACAGATCCGGATTGTAAAATAACTACGCTTAAGAAAAGTTACCCTAGGTAGCTGGTAATATTATATATATATTTTTTAAATATTACTACTATTATATTTTATTTTAACTCTTATACAGTTACTTTGTTGCATTTATATTAGTTTTATAGCTGAGTCAAACATCAGGACAAAATACGATTTTTAACAACCTTTGATCATGCAAAAAAGTTGTAATTTATGTATATTTTTGTATTAATAATAAAATAGCACTTACAGTTCCAATTCAAATTTTTGCACTTCCAATTTTTCAAAGATTTTTTTTACGTCAAATCAGGGACACCATATATGTATGTATGTTTGTTTGTTTTCATGTATGTTAATTTCTTTGGCACGCGCTACAGCCCAACCGCACACAGGCTTGACAGATTGTGACGTATGACATATCATTAGAATCGTCTGTTTTCAAAGTGACAAAGATTATAAGGAGGATAGGATAATAGGAGAAAAAGGGGGAGGGACGAGTTTTTTGCTATCACGCCATTAAGGGTAGGTATCAAATGAAAGCTAGTAATCAATATATTATAATACTTTTACTTGGCTATTTTAATGAAAGTCATGTAAAGCGTTAAATTAAATATATTTTTATGAACAAAAACATCGTTCTAAGCAGTCGGGTTTTTATTTTAATATCGTGAACAATGTTACTAGTTTTGCGAATAATTTTGATGTACAGACACGCGAAACTTTCATTTTTATAATACGTAACCTAATAAATATTGTCAATTTAAAGCCTATAATTTGTCGTAATTGAGACTAAAACACTAATTCAAGATTGGCCTCACGAGATGACGGTGCGTGGCCGCCGGCGACATGTAATGGCCGGTGACGGCAAAGGACAGATGACAAAAACTGCCTCATTATCCTCTTCTATGACAATTCACCGCCATTTATAATGCTATTAATAATATAATAGCGAGCCACAACAATGAAGTTTAATTCTGTATCGAATGCATATTAAATGTTATTTCACCAGCAAAAAATGATATGAACATTTTGTTATTTTTTGCGAAGACATTTATTTTCTCATTACTCGCTAAGCAACGTTAAATATCCGCCTCACATTTGATAAAGTTAATTTGTGTTCTATCTATTGTAATGATTTCATTGCGTAATTGTTCTTGTGATGATTATTCGCTAGTTTCCGCACACAATCAGTAACGAACTCGGCAATTGGCTTCATTTCTTGCCGCCTCAAGTCTCAACCGAGTATAATTGCTTTTGTCAATTACCTTACATCGTAGATGCACGATTAAATTGTGAACCTTTTTATAAAATCTGTTCTATTTATCGGCGTAATACTAATTTGGAATAATCAGTGCCGTAATTACAATATTGCATCTGTTATTGAATGGTGTCCTAGCAAAAAAGCTGGGTCACATGCATCTCACAGAGAGATAAAATCGAATCGATTATATCACGCCAATAGAAGAGAATATGTCTGCGAAATGTAAGTTACAAAATATAACATCTCATGCTTGTAACCCTTAAAGATAATGTAAGTAACAAATATGTTTTCATCTTTTTAACAAAGTATTGTTAATGTAAATGTAGTCAAATAAATTTAATCCACCTCATAATTTAGCAGTCATGTAATAACAGAATTATAAAATAATCTTATGCTTACCGTGCCTGGTTATGTAGATGACTCGAGAACTACCACATAAATCTAGCACGACCCGACAGTGAAATAACGTAGCATTTACGCCGTTTATTCCTGCATGAAATCAACAATGTAAAGCTACGGAGTGTATTATTACGAGGCTGAAAGTGATTTGGCGAGAGGCTAGAGTTTATCGGAATGATATCCAGGAGGCAGCAAAGGGGATAAACACGGAATGAGGCTACTTATTACGTTAGTATGCATGGGCTGGGACCGCGGCGTCCTCCGCGGCGCCCTACAACATGGCCGACGGTGTACCTACACGGATACGTATATAAGCGATGATTTACAGAATGCGAATCATATTTAGCCAAAAAATCAATTAAATGAAGTTTTATATTAACTCATGTGTCAATAGGAATTATCGAACAAGTAAATTGAGTAAAATCGAAGTATCTAATAATTTGTAGGTTACTAGATAGATAGGTTGGCTATTCGTTAGTTTTATTTTCAATTGACAACTCGCGTGGCGGAGCGGTCACCATACCGGTCTGACACGCAGTAGGTCCCGGGTTCGATTCCCGGCCAGACAGACATCTGAATGTTGAGTTTAGGTTTCTGTTCTGGGTCTGGGTGTTTGTGTGTTCGTCTTTGTGTGTCCATGGTACCCACGACACAGGAGAAAATCCTAGTGTGGGGTTATGAGTGTAGAAAGCGTGTTTTATAAAAAAAAAGAAAAAAAGATTAACTTGCAGTAGATGTAAAACTTTATATTTACGTTTATAGTTAGTTTCAATTTTAAAAAATGTACCTGTCGCGGGTCGGGTGAAGTACCTTCCAAATGGATGCATATTGTTAAATTTTAAAACACAGAAGAGAGTAAAGTACAGTGGCAAATCGTGACGGCGTAAGAAAGCGTCGTGCCGTTTTTCGTCATGACACGCTAGCCGAAATTAATGAAAAGGCTCACACAGTTACGAAGCTAAATACATTTATATAGTTTACATGCATATAAAAATCTATGTATTAAAATTTCAAATCTTCAAAGCTAAATATATAGGTACGATTTTTATACTGTTTAGGAAAGTAGAACCACGCATTTAAAATTTTGACAATAACTCCTTCTTATCCCCCAAATAGACGTGAATTAAATTATATTTTCAATAGTTTACGTAATGAAGAGTCAAAATATAAATGACAATAACATGAAAACGTGAAATATATTCAACTGGATATTATTCAGAAGTCAAGGATTGTAAACATGGATAAGGATTCTTATTACGTACCGTGTTAGTATGCATAGGCTGGGATCTCGGTGCCCTGCGCTGAGCCCTGCATCTGCAATATCCTGGCTGCCTTAGGTTTACATTAATAGAGCCAGCTTATAGTTGAGATAGTCTACACATAACTAATGTACTGCTGCCGAATGGAAATTATTTAAAAAGTAGGTACCTACAGTCTCCACGATATTTTTGCCTATATTGTGGAGTTTATAGAACAAATACAAAAATATACATATGTATACAGGATATTTTAATGGTAGTCGAAAACCAAATCCGAAAGTATGAGGAATAGTAAAAAAATATGTAAAGAGCCACAGGGCCGATTTTAATAAAAACTTGAACGATATATTAAAAAAAGTATTTTTTTCTAGTTGGGAACTTCACTTTCGTTCACTTTGCAGCAAAATACATCAATCAATCAATCATCAAATGTACCATTGTGTCATCGCCATCGAATAATGTCGCTTAAGAGAATCAAATCCTGGATCATAAATGACAAACTAAATCAAAGTATTATTTTCAAACCAATAAGATCATAAATTTACATACTAAGTCATAACCGATTATTATATATTATGCCCGTAGCAAAATACCTTATAATTACTTCCAGAATTTTAAAATATATATACCTAATATATAGAAAATTAATAGAAAATACTTATATAAATGTGTACTATTACAACGTTTAAAAAGGAGTTAGTAAGACAAAACACAAGACCTTTCAACTTAGTGCTCGCTGGTGGCAATTCCCTAATTTAACTTAACTTTTTAATTTAGATGACTATGAACCTAACTACCACTTAGGTACGCTGAGACGCTTCATTCACTTCGTCATTCATTAACTTTTTTAACTACATACTTTAGAACCGTATAGTAGACAAATTTAATCTCCTTATCTTAGTTATAAAACAGAAACTGTGTGTAAAGTTATCGCTGTCATAATTGTTGGATTGTGTAAAAGTTATTTTCAAAGTCTCACGAACCTCTGTGGTCCATAACAAGCTCGTTTATACCTAGAATGGACACTTATAAATACCTAACATACCAATTTATTATGAAACTGAGTTCATGGTATCTTTTTTTTTCACAAAACTTAAAAAGGACTCGTCTAAGTATATAGCGATCGTATCATAAAAATCTCAAAATAAATCTACCTACAATTACGAAATCGTTCGTTTTATTTTGGCCGAACATAAAAACTAATAAAAACCGAGAGATAGGATGACATTCCTACGTTTTCTCAGGGACATTTCCTCAAATTAGACTATTATTAGTTGCCGATCACGTCGTAGGATGCTTTTAATATTGAATTAGGGTAACCTGTAGTTATTTCGCCCTTAATCGCCCCCACGGCTTGAGTTCCTGTATTAACGTTATATCCACAGTCGTGTAATGGCATAAGTAATAATAATGCCCAAATGACACAAAATATTGTCAAATTATAGGCTCTGAAAGCATGAGTAACCACTTACAATGTCTGTCGTTGATCCCGCGCGTACCGTCAGCAAGTCACGTTCGAACAAGATTTATTATATTACTACGGGCCGCGGCGAATCCTAGTGTCTTCTGGAGATACAAAGGGTTTAGTATACTACCTTAGGTATTATACTTTATCGTAATTGACGTAAGTTAATGAGATGGTCGAAGTATTATAATAATAAATATACGTATTAAATAAACGACATTTTTTATAGTATGGAAGTAGCAAATGAGCTTGCAGCCCACCTGATGGTAAGTGGCTACTGCAGCCCATGGACACCTGTAATCAACCTTAGGTAAGATCAAAGTCTCACCTAAGGTTAGCCACAGATGCGTTGCTACCCCTGAGGACTAAGATGGAATGCCTCGGGAAAGTATGTCTCCCATACCACACTCTTCAGACCAGAAAACAACGCATAACACTGCTGTTATTAGGCAGAAATAGATGTGGCAGTGGTGCTTCCGGAGTCGAACCACAAAGAGTTCTACCACTTCTAAATATACCTACCAGACATATCATGTATATATTCATACATAACACCTACCCCATCTGCTCATTTTTCTTTTTGATTAATAATACAGTATTTATATTTTATAATATACACAATACAATAGTTTAGAAAATGAGAAATACCGTTACTTTAGTCACGTAGAAATAGATTTTGATTGTTTCATTATATTAAGTTGTGAAGGAATGTTAGCAGTTTGACAGGGTTTAGTGTATTGAATATAGCATAGAACTAGGCTTTTGCTGTACAATATTAGGTAGTTTATCATACAATCGCTTAAAATTACACAACGCACAGATTATTCAAAAAACATTTGGCTATATATATATTTACACCAACCATACTATTATAATAGACTTGTCTGCAGACGCTATAATATTGTAATTATATGACTATATCAAAGGATCCAAGGTACGCGAAGACCATCCGAAAACGGCTGTGTCATATTATTTTAGTGGATGACGCCGATCGAGGTCTAACAGCTGCGGCTCACTGCTTGATTGCAGTGTTTACGCTCGATACGAATCGATTTCATACGATTTGTATTGAATGAACCGATCCGAATGATCGTAGGTTAATAGGACCTATTTCGTATATTTTCGGACCACTGACCGATCATTTAGATTGTACGTGACGTGCTTACACGGAAAATAAATCGTTTGATTCGCATTATAATCATTCGTATTATTAAGTGCTCGACTCTGTGAGAATGTTCGATCCACAAAACGTGTCGGAATGTGAAATATATTCGTTTTATGTTATTTTCATTAGCTAATTTGTATTTATCGGAATAATGTTTACCAACTTTTGATTTTACGACCGACTTTTATGACTCTACCATTTAGTGCGGCTGATTTATATTTATTTTCATATCAAATTTCAATATCAAATTTACTAGTTTTCGTAACCATGTTTAACTTTTTTATAGTTTAACTAAGCAGATGTATACAGGCAGAAAACATTAAAAGAATTTTAAAACATGTTGTTATTTATATTTATGAAGTTGAAAATACAAATTTTGTCCTATATTTGCAATAACATCACCAGATATTAGGTAAAGTATATTACACAATATTTTTTCTGATTTAAAAACTATTCATACGTCGGCATAATAATCAGAATATTATGCCTTCGCAAAAGACGTTACGGTAGCTACAGATATCATATTAAGTTTATATTGAGATATACACACGGTAGCGACAAAATATCGGCAAGGTGTAGTCATGCGTCAATAGCATTGTTGATACTTCTCGTCCTGGTGTAGTGGTTACCAATGCAAGTACGAAAAAATCTCGTAGTAGAGTTATAGTTACAACAACACAACTACAAAAATATCGATTAAGTAGCCGGGCTCTTAAGTACGGTGTCACTTGAAGTTGCGCTGTGGTTGCGACATTGTCAGCATGATCTAAAATATTGACCTAAGCCCCGCGGTTATACTCGCGTTTAAAAATGTAACTTGACATAGTTACATACACGTCAATTATTTTACATATACGAGCGCGTAGGGCGCGCGCGGTTTCTTAGGTTTTATTTTTTGTGCGGAACCCTAATTACATTTTCTAAAATGAAAGTAGCCGAAGTTACGCCTTATGACATCAGCTATCCAAAAGTGAAGTCCCGTCAAAATCGGTCTAGTGGTTTCAGAGTTTACCCAGAACAAACAGACAGACCGACACATAGACAGACTGACAAAAAGATTGTAATGGATGTTTTATTATCAGTATCGTATATACTTCCATATGCATGGTAAAAAGCTGTTATTTTGATATTACAAACAGACACTTCAATTTTATTTATATGTATAGAGTACGAATGTATAGATTTGCAAGATGGTTTGTTATGAGGCGACCATCTTCGTCCTCGAGAGTAGCAACGCATACGTGATTGGCTTCAGATAAAACCCCTGTTCTGTATGAAGTTGCTTATAGATGTCCATGGACGGCAGTGGCCACTTACCTTCAGGTGGAGTGCATGCTCGTTTGCTACTTCTGTCTTATTAAAAAAACAATACAATAAGTATGATTCTTCGACAAAGTATTGTCCGTCTGAATAATTTTTCATACAAATAAGCGAGCGAGAATTCAACTGAAGTGCAACAAAACCTTCACGCATAGGCTCTACACCTATTAAGTGGCGCTATTAGAATTAGTACAAACTACAAAAAATGTAGCAAAAGCAGCTAATAGCATTCTTCATAATCCAATATTTAACGTTCCATTAAACGTATTAAAATGTGCAGTTTGTGTCGAAATGTTACAAAGGCGTGTCAAAGTTAAGGAAACTAGAACTGTGTAAATACTATTAAACCCTGCCGATTTATCGTCAGCTCTACAACACAACAATATAACAAAATATTTGCGTTGGCTCTAATCAAACGAAACGAATATCGTCCTATGTCAATAATAAAAGTAGAAAACAAATAAACCTTTATCGGAATGCCTGCACGATCGCGGTCACAGCAAATTATTCGAATAGATTAAGGCACACTGAAGGCCAATTTATGATGACGTAAGCCTTAATTCAGTATTGTATTTAATAATTTTGCAAGTATTCGATTCATGGTTCCGTTCGCGTGCTTTGGATTTCAATAGATTACCAACCTGTGGATCACTTTTATTCATTTCCTATTACTATTATGTTTTTTTTAAATGACACTTTTAGAAATTACATTCGTTTTGATTAGAAACTCGATGAAACGAAAATTCGTTACGAAAGTAGTTACCAGCTCTTCAACAAGATGGCGCTATACCCTTTATTGAATCTCGCTAACGACTTTACTTCTTAACTTGTACATATAACAACGCAAGTTTCATATATACGAAATACATACTCCGGCTCTCGCCGCGTACGGTCGTGTCCCTGCGCGTCCGTTCTCGCCGTGAGTAACCGTGATTCGTCGGTTGATAACGACCCGTGCGTCATCCGCCGCTACTTGCGCACCACGTGGTGCGACCCTATCGTGCCACCTGGTACGGTTACGTGATAACGCGAATGCTGTGTTGTGCAAATCACACTGTATCCCACTGTACAGTGTATAGTGTGTGCAGTGGAGTGTTTGTGTCTTAGTCGATATTATAGTATAGTCCGCTCGTCCGAGGCTCTGTCCGGAGCAAGCAACCCGCCGGTGCGGGTTTCCAGCCCACAAACCCACACGTAAGTTTTAATATTAGCCACACACTTCGATCCACCAGATCGAGTCGTTAGAGCCACACTTTAGGTACACACCTCGCTGTCTAGACAGAGGTTCTGCCCGGAGAAAACAACTCGTCGGTGCGGGTTTCCAGCCCGCAAACCACCCACACGTAAGTCTTAATATAAGGCACACACCCCAATCCACCAGATCGTGTCGTTAGGGCCACACTTAGGTGCACACCTCCCTGCCTAGGCAGGGAGGCACAGACTAAGTGCCAACATGGCACAACTCCGTATTAGGGATCTGGAGGCTTTCTTAAAGAAACGCTTCCCGTCTGCCCTCGACGGTTTTTAACGTCAACTAAATACAGCTCCCTTACCGTTTAGCCCAGAATCTCCCCGAAGATCTCCAAGTCCCCCACCCGCCCCACAATTTGTACGCCAGCATCCCGGCATCTTCAAATGTCACTTCAGACTCTGAGTCCGACGGGTTCCAGTCCCTAAATGGAAGGAGTAAGCCACCGCTACCCACGCCCTCCCCCCTCCAATCTTCATTCGGGACAGGTACAAATGGAACTTTCTTGCGAGTGAAATACCATAAAATATGATTTATCTCAGCCAGATCGGACCTCCACTCCATCCGCGTCCTCGTGCGTTCTGACGTAGACCACAGGAGGCTCACAAAGTTCCTTCTCTCGCAGGCGATAGGTTACACTACCTACACACTAGAAAGCGAAAAAATGCTCTGGGTAGTTATTAGAGGACTACCCAAGGTAATCGAGCTTGAGGTTATAGTCCTTCCAGTAAAGGAGGCCTTCAGAATGTATAATAGGGAGAAGAAACCAAACGTTATGGTTTTAGTTATCCTCCCTCATTCATCTTTTGCCATCTAAACCGGCTGCCTACTCTCAGGCATAGCCATCGAAGCCCCTCGCACCCGAATAGGTGCCACAATTGCCAATTATATCCCATTCAGACATAAACTGTTTAGCACGCTCTAGGTGCGTTAAGTATCTAGGCGATCACGCCACCAAAGATTGCCCCAGGCCAAAAGTATGCTCCGATCTGCCCAGCTGCGTTTTGTGCGAAACCCAAGGCCACCTAGCCAGCTACTGAGGGCGCCTCAAAGCCCCTCGCAGGAAATTCGCTAGAAAGGCCCCCCTCCCTCCCTCTAACTCTTCGGAAAAAAGGCCTTCTGTCCCAGCGGCCAAAACCCTTCCCGTACCAGCCCCATCCCCACCAAACAACGCATGGGTCAAGCTTCCCTCAATGGTGGCTCCCCAGAAAATAGACTCCCCAGGCCCCCCAAATACCGGCAATTATCGCCCCCAAAGCCCCCGCGGCTCCCAGGCCATTTATCCCTACTGCCCCTAAGGCATACTCAGTCCCCCAAAATCAGCAGTCGCTAGTCGTGGAGGACTTTCAGACCATCGGGGCCATCGGCCATTGATTTCGGGGAACTCGAGCTCCTGGCCAGAAAACTCAGGTTGGCAACAACGCCCCAAGCTATGATGTTCGCAGCTTGCGAGCATGTCTCTCTGTTGGACGATATGTGACAGCCCAAAACGTCATTTTCCTCTCCATAATTCCAAGTGGCTAACAACACTATTAGGGCACACATTACTTGCAGCGTAAAACCCCGCTCTCTGGCCATAGCGTTTTTTAACGCAAACGGCCTCAAACACCAAACCGATCTCGTTCACGCCTTCCTAACTATTCATCAAATCGATGTAATGCTAGTGCAAGAGACCTTCCTGAAACCAAGCTTAAGCGATCCAAAAATCGCTAACTACAGCATCATACGCAACGACAGAGTATCGTCGAGACGCTGCGTCACTCTGATCTACCACAGGAGGACCCAGCACTGCACCCCACTAGATCCTCCCGCTCTCACCAATATAGAGGAATCCGTATGTCACGTGGCAAGAACGGGTCACCAGGCCATCATCATAGCCTCAGTGTATCTCCCTCCGGGAAAATCACTTCTTGAGACAGACCTCAGGGCTTTGTTTAATATGGGACACTCGGTCATACTGGCGGGGGACCTCAACTGGAAACACCCTAGGTGGACCTCGCTTCGCGTAAATACAAATAGCATCCGCCTAGACAAACTTACAGACAAACTACAGTTCGAAATCGTAGCTCCTCCCACCCCAACTAGATTCCCCCCTGGGGAACAACCCAACCATAGTCCAGACGTCTTAGATATAACGCTCCTAAAGAACGTTACCCTCCAACCTCGTAACATAGAGGTCCTACATGAGCTGAACCATCGTCCAGTCCTACTCAATCTAGGCACCACCTATAACCCTCTCCACAGGACCAGCCGTATTATCGACTGGCCTAAACTGGACAAAAATTTAAGCTCCCCAGACTCAACGGACCTACAGACAATGCCCCAAATCATTGCCACGACACAGGATGCCAATCTTGCCATTAGCACCCTGATAAAATATACCTAGGTGTTACATTAGGCAATAGGTTAAACTTCGCTCAGCACATTAAAATAACGAGAGACAGGGCCGCCTTCGTGCTAGTGCTACTTCGTCATAAAGTGACCCTTTACAAAGCTTGCGTTAGGCCATAGGCCTTACGCCAGTAAACCTCATTAACAGATATCAAAAGCTTCAAAATCGATTCTTGCGCATGGCCACGGGCTGCCCCTGGTACGTGCGCAATGTAGACCTCCACAAAGATCTTGAGCTGCCCACCATCGCTTAATACATGAAGCCGCTTTCCAAAAACTACGTTAATACAGCTGTAGACCTTCTTAATCAGCTTGTTGTCAATGCAGTCAGTTACATCCCTGACAAGGATGCACCGGCTCTTCACAGACGCCCCAGACATGTCCTAGACTACCCTGATGATAAGATCACTGTAGATATTGCCCTTCGGCAAAGGAAAGCCCGTCCCCAGCCCCCAGACAGCCTCAACAACAACAGATATTACACACACCGTTCCCGCCGGCGGAGACGAGGACCCATTATAGCACAACCATCACAAGGTATCCCCGCGTGATCGGTCGTGCATCGCCAGTGCCCCACATTAGCGCAACTGACCTAAGCCAAGGTCCGTACCTTACAGGAGGTGCCCTTGGGTCAGCCGCTATTCCCATTTATCCAGAGGCGGGCGAGCGAGGACTCCAGTATTAGCTGGGTCCGCAACCGTCCCTCCCTAACGGGGACCAAAGTCACCTTTCAGCTCAGTCTTCTTGTCTTGGCTGAGCTTCAGCCATTTCACATATACGAGTATTTGTGAAATTATTTTATTATTGGCTTTCATTTTAGTGTGTGAAATTTACACACATTTATGATTATTTTTATATTATTTAAATTCTAATTTTCCGTTTGACCAGTGTAAACTGAACGATAAGCTTTCATCAAATTTACTACTAATATTAATGAAAATATATTGAGTATTTTTGCTTACAAGGAGTTTTATAGGTACGTGGCAAAACATACCAAATGATAAACACGCAAATCTTTTGTGTCTTACACACAACAACAATCCCGTTATTTTTTATATTCTTCACTTTTGCCGTTAGTAATAAATTTATAATCTGTCGTTTGTAGTATAGTCTATAGACTTGTCTATGGTCTACAGTAGTATTGTTGTTGAAGAAGAAAAAAAGATGGCCGCGATTTAATAAAGTTAGGTTTAAAGGCGCTAAAGCCAAAAACGTAAAACATTTTTATATATTGTTGTTGAATTCAAATTGTTCGGATCTCTTCGTATCTTTTTATTTAGTAATAATCGTCACTATTGATTGGCACATAGTGCTGCAAGATCAACGTGTCTGCAACGGATTTATGGTAAAAAGTAACAGGTCTACCAGTTAGAGGTAACAGTAGCTAACTTAAGCTAAGCGTGAGTTGAAGATGCCTTATACCCAATACAGGAAACTGCGCACATCTCAGCATGTTATGTGGCTGACCCTATAGTACGTTGCATTTTATCGTCGTTAGTACAGTCCAAATAACCTCCTTCGGGATTAGGGCCTCCAATCCCGGAATACCGAGGTCACGGTATTGCGGGATCTCCGTAATCTTTCATTTATTTTTATTCGTATGAACAAAAATTTATGTCTCTTGGCAGAGCAATAAGTGTTAAGTATTATTGCAATTCCAAGTAAAGGTAGTAGTAGTATGTAAAACAGTAGTAGTAAGAAGTTGTAGTAGTCGAACACATATTATAATGAAATTAGTAATTATCCATTATTAAAAATACAACAGGTACATATTTCAGGAAAGACTATATTATAATAAGTTTTAATGCTTGCTAGTTGAAATTAAATAATTAAACATTGAACTGTGTGAATTATTAGGTTTTGCCTCTCAGCTATGATAATTCTGCTCATTGGAATATTTCAAATTACCCCACGTCGCCTTACGAAATCATCCGACGTCCACCTGTGAGTGGTTATTATTAACAATGAACGTCTGTAACCAACTTCATGCAGAACAGGAGTTTTACCTGAATCAGATCACAGATGTGCGTTGCTACTCCTGAGGGCTTTTATGGCTGTATTATCACTTCACTTCCAAACTCTTATTTAGATGCAATTAAACACTATAGTTTCATAAACGACCCTCACATAATACGTAACATAGATAGAACAGGAATATTAAACAGAACTATCTTTATCGGAAAAACTAAATTATCTAGATTTGTAACGTAAAACTAGATAATTTAGTTTTTCTAATAAACTTTAATTAATACCTACTTCTATGCAGTAATGTAATATTACAATAACAAAATTCTTTCGTTATAACCTGTTACCTATCTCAAGTCATTTTCCACTATCGATAATAATCGATCACTTTGGATGTTCCACTCATTTTATAGAACCGGAACGTCCCTTCCTGTTCCTATACAAGAGTAAATAATATTCAAAAAGCTGTTAAAATCCATTACAAAAAATGTGTACGAAAAAATTAGAAACAATCACGCAAACTTAACACCGGAAATGGGACTATCAGTAAATCAAAATTGCACTATTAGTCGAGCGGTCCCAGGGCGCAAAGGACCCGACAATTCTGGACTATTCATTAAGCCAATGAGAGGTGACCAAGCGGACAGCAGACACTCATCATCTATAATTTGCTGTTACCTTTCAAAACTTCAGATGACCTCTCCAAACGCCAGTAAAGCCATTCACAAATTTTGCTCACTGCGGTAGATCTAAAAGAAATAATTTTATACAAATTGCCTACATACGCTTAAAAGCATATTTAAATTTTATATCATAACAACATTTTGATTTTAAAAACCAATAAATAAGAAAGCGTTGACAAATTTTATTTATGCGCTCAATCGATGTCAAGAAACCGGTGCTATTGATTTGAGCCAACGTCGCTCGTATCGCGGCGATGACGGCCAAACTTTCAAATGTTTACTTTACGCTTTTAGCTTCATAAAATGCTAATACGACGACAAGTTCCGGATTTTTCTCGCAAAATTTACAGCTCGCGGCAACAAATTTAACCGCGGCCATAATTTATGTGATTAGAACTAATTAGCACCTGACAAACTCTATTTAATTTTAGATGTGATGTGAAAGTGTTCTTACACGATTTATTATAATTAGTAATGGTGGTTATAAAAGTAATTCAATTTACGACGGCGATGCGAGGTGCTAATGGGTGACCATTACTTTTAAGTGCTCATTATCCTGTTGGGATTGAGACAACTCGAGAATCTGTCGTGAAATAAATGAAAACGGATATTCGAAATTGGTACAATAAAACGCTTAGGCCCAATAGGTTTATCGCGTCCACTTCCTACAGCCGCGCTAATAACCAAAACAAACAACAACGACGAACACAAAGGGACGCAAATAAGGCCAAAAAGCGCTAATATAAAAAAGTGTGCCCGTTTTTATAACGCCACGAGTAAGTGTGAGGTCGAGGCGAGGAATGTTGGCGCCTGTCTGAGTACGTATACCTGTCCGTTTATCAATGGACCGTGGACAATAAGTTGAAAAAAGAACAAGAAAAAATATTAAAAAAGCACTTCATCAATCTGATGCGTCCGGCAAGGGTTGTCGCGTAGGTCGAATATAATAGAGCAGTCTACTTCCTATTTCCCTTCTTACCCGTAAAATCAACGTTTATACAAGTACAAAAATAAATGACAAAATACTGAACTCGTAAACTTGTAAAACGATCTACATAATTCTATAAGTTTGTGTCTCTCGTGCACGTAATCTCCAATATTTCAGTCGAGGCGAGATATTGTTATCCAATATTAAAACACCATTGAGAGGCATTCCGCTAGCGTATAGGCAATAAGTTTCCGACATTGTCACATGTAGGCTTGCCACCCCGGCGTGGAGCGACGTAAATATCCCGAGTAAAGCCTAACACAACTCAAGATGAACACGACAAAACTGATAAGAGCCTCGCCTCGTCCGAGACATCCCAATTTAGTGCCGGCCCGGAGATAACGCTATTATACAGCTTTTAACTATACTGACGATACGCTAAATGTATTTAAAATCACCTTATTGTGGCTTTTTTGAGATACGGAAAAGTGTTGTCTGTCATTATTGCTTTTCAAATGGTTTAGAATTATGTTTTAAAATATTGTTAGTAAATAGGTTACTATGTTTTTTTTTACTTTAAGTGTAATTTTATTTATCTAAATAGGTACAGGTATAAACAAACAGTTATTGGTTATCCAATAATATCCATTTTTTCATTTTTTTTTTTTTAATTGCGGATAAACTACGACAATCTCTCATTAAAAGCCGAACTTCTATTTGAGACATTTAACTTTAATTAATTTGCAATAGTTAGTATTTGGAATAATTAGTTTCTGAAATTATATTCATTTGTAAGGCTTAATAAGGCGTACACTTATTTTATGTTTTTTTTTAATTTTCTATTTTAATTATATTATTTCCATTTACTTCCAAACATTCTCTTTAACTAAACATATAAATGCACATTACTTTTAACGAGCGTGCAATTTGAATATTGATTCGGGAACCCACTATTGTACGGTTTGGTGTCAACAACATTAATTTGTTTAACTTAAAATTCTATTAAACACAATTTAAAAAAATAGCACTCCATTATGTTTAAATCAGAGAAACAGATGGCTGCAGGTGTATTCTTACCCACATTGAAACAATATATTAAAGTGCATTAAAAGAAGTAGGTACACATTATGTTAATTTATTTATTACAATGGAACGGAACAACTTTGTAGTATAATGTTTATAATCTGCTGGCAATGTGTGATGGCAGGTCATGGAATTTTGATAGGAAACACAGTAAACATGCACACTTCTTTAAAAACGTTTACTATCAAATTTAATGGTCTAGGAACAAAACGCCCATACATAATTCTTATCTAAAATTACGTCTCTTAAAGACTAAAAATGTCTTTCATGAAAGTCAACTCTACCGAATCCAACCACACTTGAATATTCCAGTGCGTACATGCTCGGTCCTATTTGTGGTCAACCAATTCTCATACTACTTACTCATTCGCTTGGCCGTATACTTCCGCTTACTACTTACTCGATTACCTCCCGGAAAAATAAATAGACAAAGAAGGAACCTTGAAGTCTATCTATTTTTTGGTTACCATACCCCTTCCGTTTTACCCTCCGTTTAACCTAATAAGTGAGCCAAGTCAGGTAACGGCCCAATCGAACCACAAGTAATTTTACAGAAACATTAGGTACCTAGTTGTGTGACAATTGGTTATTTATATGTCAAATACCAAAAAAAAATCCTTCAAACATGAAGACAATTGTTTATTTTATCTCCCTTTATCATAGGTCTAGAAAAATAATAAACTTTTATATACATTTACAAGTTTATTGATGGAAATAATTAGTAATTATAGCTGTTTTTTCTATACGAATTTACAAATAGATGAGAGATTTTATTCATATTGCCCCAATATCCCAGTAGGTACATGTGAGCAGACTCGAATTAAACTTATTCCGTTAAACTAATTGAGCAAAACATTTTTTATGACATATTCAAAAGATTTTTTAATAAATAAATTATTATGAACACTGTAGCATTTACGTCTGACTAAAAATTGTTTCACATGTATGATATGATTGTGATCATTGTCATCATTGATCTATTAATATCACACTATTGACCCCAGATCTTAGACGAAGTAGTTTAGAGCAGAAACAATTATTCCCTTCGCTGACCAAGTGCAAAATCAAGGACTTCATACACCTTAAGTACATTATGAAAAACTGTCAAGCACTTAGTTTCAATAGAATAACTTTTCTTCGCTATTAAAGAAATTGATAATATGATTAACATCCTGTCTGACATATGAACTTGAATCGCTAAAGACCGGAGGCCGGAGTTGAAATTCATACCACGGAGCTATCAATGCTCTCACTCGTAATATCACATGAGGATAATGTCGTCTCACGTTCCGGCAGACGCCTTGTGTGAGCGGTCAGGCTCGAATTTCCGTTTAACTAATTGAGCGAAAACGACACAACACGCCATTCAGCGTCCAACTAATGAATGGCCCTCGAAAAAGCCAATTTGTAGTTTTTTTAACACTTCAATTTGTGCCGTAAACCCCAAAAAAGTTTCGAACGAAACCACAATCGAATTAGTGTCCCTTGTTCCAGAGATTACAGGACTGTCCGGCTCTTATCTCGGTCGTTCGTTATTTTATTGGCTTGTAGAGAGTAAGTCGATAAACACGACGCATAATGGTCCATAATGAATCGTCCTCGCTAGCGGTTTGACTAATCATAAAGGTTTTATGGGTGTCGTCTCTGAATACTCGCTTTATGACGGAGTCTTGCCTATTTCCCTTCGTGATGTCAAATTTGATGCATAAACAGTCAATAAAACCATCAAACGAGTTTAAATGTAAATTTATCATACCAGCCTTACGTGTAATCTGTTGCGTTCCTATCTTGATTGACAAATCAAATCTGTGAATGTTTAAGTGCACAATAAAATGTGTGTTTATGTCACACGCGCATCAATAGTAACGCCGATCTGTCATTAAGGTAAATGAGCTTGTGACAGCATACATTAGCCAACTATTTAGAGAGAAGAATTTCTTTGACCTCATTTTTATCACGGAATATAACTGTCGATTAACAACATTCTTTGCATGTTATACAATAAAGAAACATCTGTAATAGTACTACACTGGGACGCAATGCAATGTGGGTGCCATAGACATAAAAGTATCTGTCGGTACCTATTTGCCCGACTGGGAATCTGGAACTCTGCATACGCAACTAATATACCTAATGATCACTGTGCCACGCGGGTTCAACATTCATTATCTTGAATAAAAAAATAGGTAATTATTTTAACTGATTCTGTTAATAAACCTTACCTATTACCTACAAACTACTATTTACTTCCTCCAAAAACGCTTCAGTTCGCATAAATTACAAAAATTAACTTACCCAATTTACCTTTATAACATTGTAATGAGCTTTACCATCAGCGCCATTACAAAAACTGTCTGATTGCTGCAGTTGATAAAGCTAAGTTATAAAATACAAATTAAGACACGCTCTAGATAATCTTTATTGTAACAAATTACTTTTAACTGTTTTCTGTTCGAGCCAAATTCAACAATTTTGTACTAACAAAGAGTAAAGCCAGTACTGAGTACATTAGTGTTCACAATGGTTGACATAGATCGCTAACGGCCCTACCATTCATTGCCCACACATAACGAGCCGCATTAATATTATATTAATGAACAAAATGATACAAACGGCGTAAAAGCGCTATTCATAAGGCGAATTAAAAGCGTATTAAAATGTCTAAAATGTCAAATTGCGAGGACGCATAGCTTATTATAAGCCACTATAACGACCGCACGCTACAAGCGTGTGTAACATTTACACTAAGTTTAATAGAGACGTTACGTATTTCTGCTTACTATATTTTTTCTATAGCATATTTTGTTGAACAATCGTATTGAATAACGAATATAAATAATTATTACATTTTAGATTATTTCATGAAGTTCTAGTTTGTGTATCCTACAATTTAAGTACCCTGAGAATTATTATCTAATTTAAAGTACCTAACGTTAAGGAGCTACAACTCAACGTTAAATTAATGCGGATGGAAACATTCTATTTAGTATTGCTATAGCATTAACGCTATTCACGATGTTTTCTAAGTCTAACTTCATTCTCAGGTTTATAGCCGGTTTACTACGGTTATGTCCATTTAGCGTGTTAATTAAGGTGTAAATATGTATATGTCGAATTTCATATTTGTCGATTCGATTAGTAATTTTTGCGTCATAGAGTAACAAATATCTATCCATATCACAAATTTACACTTTCATAATAGAAGTAAAAATTGCACATGCATTGTGACTAACAAACAATATAAGTAAATCTTGGAAGTCAGTTTTAACTTACCTACTTCCCATTGTCGCATCATATATCGTGTGTATATGTTATTTGGATGACAATATAATAATTTGACATCTTCGACTTAATCTTGTGACGCTTTTAGGCATTTTAGGCACGCCATTAGGCAGTGGAACTCTTCTATAGCTACTAGTGAGCACCTCATATTTAGCATAAATGATTTTAACAAGCTAGTATAGATTGGTTTGTAGTAAAACGTGATTTTCAATTTTTCTAAACTTAATAATTTTATTTCTGTATAAAGTTGCTATAAAATTAATAGAATTAGTATCCTTAATGAGATTAATCACCGATGACTAAGCCCTTAGCATTTGGTGGATTTCATAATGTTTCAACATTCCCATAACGTAAATACCCGAGATATCTATACATAATTAACTACGCAAACAACAACGAATATATTGTTATTAAAAATCATTGCATTGCGGTGTGACAGGCGCCCCACACATCCATGGAAATATCCAACTATGGTCGTGAAATAGATGCCGCTCGTTTTGCCACTAATGACTTCCTGTATTTTTCTGTATGGCAATTATTTCCCATGGGTGAGCCGAAGACGACCGACTTTTTATATGTACACTTCAGTGTAATACGACCCGTGCGAGCAAATAACTTACATTTATTATGAACCTATTAAAGCAATGTATGATGCAATAAAAACAATTAATGATCACACATTAGAGACAACTACATTACATATATGACCATTAAATTGTAATAACCCTTAGGTTCTTCCATTTAATTCTATTTTCCTGTATAAAAACAATAAACACAGAAGAGACAAGAAATATTAGTTACTATAATTATTAATTAATATAGGAGCTAATGTGTTAAGTAATTACTGCGAGAAATATGTGTATTTCAATTTATTAACGAACTAGCAAACCCGTGCCCACTTCGTTAGGCATTAAATTTTGGTGTGGTTCTCAATACTAAAGGAGGAGAACTTTGACCTCGTATGTATGTACATATGCATCTATTTGCATGACAATTTGGCGAAACATGTATACTCTATTATGTAAAATCTACCTACCTTTGTTTGTTACCTTTTAAATGAATATTAAAAGGATTATGTTTATTTTAATTGTTCAATACTTCTTTGTATACAATATTTGAGGTATTGTTATTATCTGGCAGCACAATGTATTGTTTTTATGCATATCCAACCAGAAATAAATCAACATACAATATATCTGACTATAGGAAAAAAACTCTTTTTTAAATCAATGCCTCCTCTTGTTCCGTACCATTCTATAATCTATAAAATCTATAAAAAACGGCCAAAAAAGAAATCGCGTTGGTTGTATGGGAGCCCCCCTGTAATATTTATTATTTTATACTATATTTTATAATTTATTTTCAAAATGAATATATAACTACATATTCTGTGAATATTTCAAGCATCTACCTGTTATTAATATGAAGCAAAAAAAATTACGTTTATTGTATGGGAGCACCCTTAAATATTAATTTTATTCTGCTTTTAGTATATGTTGTTATAGCGACAACTGAAATACATCATCTGTAAAAAACAATTTCTGCCCATCACAGTTTATGAGATACAACTTGGTGACAGACGGACGGACAACGGAATCTTAGGAATAGATTCCCGTTTTTACCCTTTAGGCAAACGGACAAACAAGGTGGCACGTAATTTGTTTAGATATAAACTTTCCTATCTTTTAAGTTGGATCAAACTGCATACGGTGTGCAAATTGAATTCGGTTAAGTAGTAGAGTTTACCCCGAACAAACAACGTGACACGTAATTTTTATATATTAAGATAATAGTAGTCGACATGAAGTTTGACTTATTTTAGGTGGTCAATGCATCCCAAATGGATATTAATTACCATCCTAAGAGCATAATAAGGGAACATACGTCAAATGATCTTTAAATAAGCTCAAAGTGTTACTAGTCTGAAATAAATCATAGCAAAGATGTATTGATGCTAAAAGGTAGAAATATATGTAGGTATGTCGCAGCCTTGTGGAACTGAAACCATCTCTTAATATTCCTATATAGCATTACTAAATTCTAAATGTAGTGTATGTCAACCTATTTGCTTTTAATAATATAGTTTTACCAACGGACGATGCAGCCCATCTGATGGTAACTTTCCTCTGTCGCCCACGGAAATATGTAAGAGTCGAAAAAGATTACAGTCTTACCTGATCACAGATGTGCTGCTACTTCTAAGGACTAATTTGTAACGCCTCGGATACTATGTCACTCTCGACAACCGGAGGAGCGGTCATCATATCGATCTGACACGCAGTGGGCTCCTGGATCGATCCTCGGCCAGACAGATATCTAAATGATTAATTTAGATTTCCATTCTGGAACTGGATGTTTGCGTATTTGTCTTTTTATGCGCCCGAGTCCATAGGAGACTATTTTAATCTAGGATGATGAGATTATGAAAGTTTAACACGATTGAAGGAATATTCCAAAACGGTACATATGTGATAAAATATTTTACTAACGTTGCATTGTCCAAAGTTGTTACAATTTCCTTTTTAGGTTTAAATATTTATTCCAGTTTTATAAAGTACGTACTCTGCTGTCCACCATTTTGAGTGTAAGTAGATAAGTGTGAAAATAAAGTATAGGTAGATAATTTGTGTCTATGTATGTCTATAGTGTATGTGTGATTTTAGTAAATTAACTAAACAATATTTAAGTACCTAAATATTGTTTAGTTATTATACTAAAATCACACAATGTGTGGTTTCGGTCTTGAATACCACCACCTCTCTTCTCGATAATGTCGTAAAAGCCTAAGGGGGAAAAATCCAGCAGATGGGCAGCGTCTTCCTGTGTAACATCAACACCTACTGCGGTCATAAACACGCACCTCGGTTGCACTCAGAGAAGGCCAAGAGTTGCTGATGGAATTTCTGGAGAAAGTAAATTAAATTATTGAATCAAACGTAGTAACTATAAATTGAGAATATTTAGTGGTTCTAAATATTGATGAGTCTATTTAAGGTACAGTGAAAGTCGCTCAAAATTCTCAGTTTACAAAGTAATCCAACAAAAACAGTCCAGCCACGACGTGGATATGAATGATTGAAGCAGCGTGTTCCAAAAACACGGTAAATGAATTATAATAAAATCGCGTCGATCCTCATCGGAACAAATGGGTTGTACATGTCGCCGCCCACGCCGCCGCGTCCGCGCCGCCGGCGTCGCCTCGCTACACGTTCTTAAGTGATACCAAAAGATAAAGCCATAAATATGTAAAAATATACTAGCTCCCATTAAATATTGGTGCGTTCTGGCATTCTAGGCATACAGCTCAGAGATAAATAGCCGTATATAAGTATATTGATACTTAAAATGTTACCGTTTACAATATATTTGCCAAACATTGCCCATTATATTCAAGAAGATTTATTAAGTTCTGACCGGTACTTGCCTCTACAAGTACCTGTTGGTTTGAGCTAATTTCTATTAGCTCAAACAAACACGTACAAACAAAAATACAAACTTTTGCCGGTATATAATATTATTATACTCGTAGATACCCATTTCATTCAATGACAACTTATATTATAGTTCAATTTACATTTAGTAGTTAGTTTAGTAGATATTCAATGGATTTAAAAATAATGACACCCACGTTGTGGAGCAGTCACCGGTCTTACACGCACCGGGTTCGATCCCCGGCCAGACAGAAATCTGAATGTTGAGTTTAGATTCCTGTTCTGGGTCTGGGTGTTTGTGTATTCGTAT
>MOOZ01000061.1:70336-81496 GCA_002930495.1 Cecropterus lyciades | reverse complement strand
CTTTGTGTGTCCATGGCACCCACGACAGGAGAAAATCCTACTGTGGGGCTATGAGTGTAAAAAGCGTTTATGTGTTATGTTTATGTTTAGTAACGTAGCAAATTTAGCCTCTAAAGTGTTTGTTTAAACATGACAGTTATTTAATTACAAATATGTTATAATAATGATCATTCTTTAATAGCTAAAATATAACATCAAATATTTAAATAACCATATCCACGGATTTCATTTATTTGAACTTAAGTAACTATAAGTTATATTTTATAATAATATTATTGAACTTAACAAAAATCAGTAAGGAACAGTAATACTCGTAAGTTTCCTGAGCAAGAGTCGCGCCATGTTAGTCCAGCGGTGGGCGGTGGCCGTGTTGAGATAGGGCGCATATCTCTACGATACCAGATGCGCATAAACTGTGCTCGATACTATATTATTGTACGGTGCACTATTCAAATAGGTATACCTACCTATTTACTAAAACGTTAACATTGACCGACAACGCAAGTAATGAGTATGGAAGCATTAACAGTTGCACAAGATTTCCACATTTAACGTAACTGAGTGATGGAAAATTCGTCTCCAAACTGACTAATTAAGACACGAAGGTAGTGCTTAGTAAAATAAAAATATAGTAATAGTAGTTAATTGAACCTTAAGATCGGTAGTAGTGGCTGAGAGCAGCGGAATACCGAGCGTTGTGGCACACCTTGGAGAGGCCTATTTCCAGCAGTGGAGTGAAAAAGGCTGATGTGATGATGATGATGAATAATAAAACATATTTTTAGTAATTTGGTTCTACAAGCATTACTACAAGCAAGATTAAAAGCACCGTTAATAGACCAATTTATATCTTCAAACAGTAGTACAAGAAATGTTTCTACGTTTAGGTTTGAAATAGGTACTTATTTACGACACGTTATTTACGACTCTGATTAAAACGTAAGTTAGTACATCATACATATGTTTATAGCCGACAGCTATTAACTAAATAAGTTGACATACATGCCTATTTAAAACATTCCATAAAAAATAGTTTTGGCAAAAAAAAACGGCTCTACATAACTATTTACTTGATTACGCCATGGATTAAATGCAAAATGATTTTTTCTTGAATGTAAACAGTTGTAGTAAGAATCCCGCAATGTTAGTCAGTGGTGGACGGGCTGTTGAGATATGGCGTACGCTAATCTCAAACAGATACCCAGCGTGCATAAACTGCACATGTCTGTGTACAAGGCTGAGGAATTCCCGAACATTATTACACTAGCTTTACGATATTGACTTTGAAACTTGATTGATCGAAACTATTTATTCTCTTAAAGACCCACTTGGTAAGTTTCTTACGCAACACATCGCACACGAAGAACTAAAGGAATCATACTGAAAATTTAACTTCAAACAATTCTTAATATCTTTGTCTATTGTCTATGCTCGTTAAAATTACAATACAGATATACACCGCTTTACGACATACCAAGGACACGAATAAATATTTGAATTATTTGAAATTCGCATTATATTGAACATGCGCATAACGGAGCCACGTAGAACGGAGTATTACCGTACCTATAACCTATCTACGAATTATGTATGTATTAAAATTGTAATGAATTTTCTTGTAAATTAATTTTAATGTTGTGTAGTTGCTGTTGGCCCTACTGGCCTTTTACAGCTTCACCGGGTTTTTATGGCGAGCCTAAAGCTCAAGCCGGGACAAGAAGACTGGGCTGGAAAGGGGGATTGGATTTGGTCCCCGTTGCCGGGTTCCTTGACCTTCCGCCTTCGCTAGAGGGAGGGACGGTTGCGGACCCAGCTATTGCCGGAGTTCTGGCCTTCCGCCTGTGATTTAAATAGGGATTGTGGCTGACACAAGGGCACCTCCTGTAAGGTACGGACCTCGGCTTAGGTCAGTTACGCTGATGTAGGGCACTGGTGATTCAAGACCGATCACGCGGGGATACCTGTGACGGTTGTGGTGTAATGGGGTCCTCGTCTCCGCCGGCGGGGACGGTGCGTGTAAAATCTGTTGTCGTTGAGTGTGTGTTGGGGGGGGAGGTGTTCCCCTTGCCGAAGGGCGATATCTGACGTGTACTTTTCATCAGGATAGTCTAGGACATGTCTGAAGCGACTATGTAGAACCGGTGCATCCTTGTCAGGGATGTAGCTGGCTGTATTGACAACAAACTGATTGGGATGGTCTACAGCTTTGTCAAAGTAGCTTTTAGAAAGCTGCTTCATGTAGTGAGCGATGGTGAGCAGGTCAAGGTCTTTATGGAGGTCTACATTGCGCACGTACCAGGGGCAGCCCGTGGCCATGCGCAAGAATCTATTTTAAAGCTTTTAATGGCAATTTTACTTACTACTGCCGCTTATGTACACTAGACTAAGGTGGTTTGAAGATAATACACAAATATTTTTATAATAGATTCTAACTGCCTTAAAGAATATTATTAGATTTACGTATTAAATTACATCATGTTAGAGTTACTACGGTTCAGTTATACGAATTTCACCTATTCGATCTCTACGTTGTGGATACCTACACATATGTCAATGACCATTGTATTATTATTCAATCGAAGCAGCCAAATATGAATGGAATCAGATATAATGAAGCATTAAAATAATTTTTAAAATGAAACCAACTCTAACATTGATCTTGAAAATGACAGACATTCCAGTTCAGTACATTTCAGGTTATCAGAATATCACAAGTTTAGTGAGCAACAGTAATAAGTTGTCAAGCGTTGTCCAGCGGTGGGTGGAGGCCGTGTTGAGATAACGTATCTGCTGACACCCGCAGCGCATAAACTGCACGGTTATTTACCTATAACTATACCTTTATATAGCGGGCAATAAATAAATTCTTCAAATTCTCCACGTTCATACTTTTAGGGCTGATACTCAACCAGTGATCCATTCTAGTGATGCGAGGTAATGTTAGAAGTAGTACATATGCGAGGTTTTGATTTTTCTTCTTATTATTAATTTTTTAATTGTGGAAGTGCATCCGAGCATGCAGGTGGTAAGAGGCCCCGGCCACCCATGGACATCTGTAATCAACCCCAAATAACATCAGAGTTTTACCTCAGGTTAGCCACGGATGCGTTGCTAAACCGGAGGACTTAGTTGGAACGCCTCGGATAAGTATATCTCCTAATCCACAATCTTCAGACCAGAACACAACAGCGCATAACACTGCTGTTATTGGGCAGAAAAAGGAGTGGCGGTGGTGCTTCCGGAGTCGAACCTCAAAGAGTTCTACCACCTTTAGAAACCCTCAGAAAAAATCTTATTTAAATACCGAATTCCAAAATCTCATAAAACAATTTGCAGAATACGATGCGAAACTAAATACATTTAATTAAAATAGAGTCATTGATTAAAAGAAACAAAACGTGGGAACAATGGCGACAGGTGGTCAAGTATCTGTAGCTCCGATAGTATATGTAGAGGAAAGTCTATACGAAACGCGTGCACTAAAACCACAACCCCACACTTTAGCCCAACTGAATCGAAACAAAATACTCCTTCGTCCTATTTAACGAATATTTAAATCCGCAAAAACTAAAAGGAATTAAGTCCGAAAATGACAAAAACCGGCTCTATACCAATATTTTATAATATTACGCCTTTATTTGAATATATGATAATCACAAATATTTTCATTGATAAAAATTAAATCTTAAAAGTGTTATAGGTAGAGCCCTTCGTGGTTCGATTCCGGGGAAACTACCGTCACTTCTATTTCTACCTATAAAAACAGTGCCTTATAATGCAAATGCATAAATGAAATTATAGGTTCAATGTATCTAGATAAATCTCAAGAGATATGAGTGTTACAAAAACAAGAAAATAATTTATCGGGCGTATAAAACTGTAGTTTTATATTACAAAGCAAATAATGGTTTCATAATCGAAAAAAGTACGGAATATATTTTATTGAAGAAGATTAAAAAGGAGTGAAAATTCATTTGATCTAAGTAAGGAATTTGTACATATAAACAGTGGCCAATAAATTTGCATGTAATAGATTTTAATAAAATAATAAGATGATTACGGAATCCTAAAGATTGACACACCGTTCCAAGAAAAAGAAAACGAACAAAGGAAACGCATTCGTCGTTGTTAACCACACAGGACGGACGACGTTTAAAAAAAACGTAAGTAGTTCATCTGTAGGTAACACAAGACGCGTGCCACAAACAAAATAAAATGTCCCAACATACAACGAATATCACCTTTTATGACAGCTCCAACTGAAAACTTGAAATTGCTCGACCTACACATACCTGCCTAGATTAATTCCTTTTGTTCGTGGTCACGGTAATATACATTACACTAAAGAGACGGTACCTACTCTGAATAGCAGTCAGTAGGTGGAACATAAGCGTAGAAATTTTCGCCAATTGTACCTACGCAAGTACGCAGTGATGTATATTGAAATACTAATATAATGTATAAAATCCATTCGATACTTCTTATTAATTTTAATATTTCCAAGCAATAATTTTGCCCTAAGAACTACCTGAGAGTAGAAATAAACGAAGAGTTTTTTTTTTCAAATATAAGTTTGAAGTAGGAAACGTATAAGACGATAAGTGTTCACTGCCGCCCATGGACATCTGTCATCAACTTCATATATATAAAAACCATTTGTTTATCAAAAAAAATGTTAATCTCAGATGAATTACTACGCCCGAGGACTAAGACTGGTCGGCTCGTATAACAGTGAGCCGGCAACCATGCTCTTCCACCGAAACACAAAAACTGCTTCACGCTAGAAATAGGTGCAGCGGTGGTACCTCCCGAACCATACTCTCGTTCTACCATCTATAAGTTGTTAAAAGCAGACGAAATGTATACTATTCATGCGATTTTTACTGTCTAAGTTAAAAAGTTTAAGTCTAAACTGGCTGCTGACATACTTACATATGTTATGTTTTAGTTATGTACACCCTACCCTCTCTTGCAGTGTATTTTTCATTTAACCTCTTTAAGGTTGTCTGGAAGAGATCGCTATCTTAGTGATAAGACCGCCTGTTGTACCTTACATTATATATATTGGTATTATTTTTATTGTATGTTTGTTTTTGGTGTACAATAAAGTTGTATTGTATTGTATTGTATTATATTTTTTTATATGTCACGTGATATTGATTTTCCTTAATCACGTTACGCGACGGCACGGCCCGTCAATTGCGAAAGGACAAGAGGACGGGATGTGGACGATTATTCTGTTTACCAGTCATCGTCGACTCCAACGCACTTGCGATAGCCATACGAATACTTGGAGTAGACATCTGGTATTTCTAACCACCCGATTGTGGACACTGTCCCCTGTGGGCCACACAATTATCAGAATATACAAAAAACATCACCGTTTTGAAGCATCCAAGCCGCTTTTTGAATTGAACTCTCAGTGTTCCTTAAATTTGGATGTCTGAAATATTCAGAATAAAAACATTCAATAGAAAACCACAATTAATACATCTTTTGGTGTAAATACTTCTTATTTACCTTCTATTTATATATCCACAACCATCAACCATCAACCATCAGCAAGATATTTATATATATTTTGTGTCATGGAAGTATCAAACGAGTTGATATGCAGTGGACTGCATCAGATGGACCTAATGGTAAGTTGTTACTGCAGCCCGTAAACAACTAACTACATAGATCATGAAAACTGCTAGTGGCTAGAAATATGTGGAGTTCGAGCCTTGCCGTTTCAATCCATCCGTTCCATAATGGCTCTACCACCTTTCAAAGTAAATAAATAAATAAGAAGAATGTTGTCATTTGGGTATCATTACCGACCGAGTATGTAAGTAGGTAATACTCGATATTGCTCGAAATTTTAGGTAAGTGTAATAATCTAATATAACATCTGTGTTAATACATTAATTTATCAACTAGGTTTCACCTGCAACGGCTGCGAATCTTTTTTTCATAGTTTTAATACCACATAAAAATATCGTATTTTTATTTCTAAGATATTATCATCATTTGTCTTTATGATAAGTGCCTTCTTTCCAGCCATCTAGTATAAATATCTTACTTTAACATGAACGTTCTTGATAAGTAAACTTCTTAAATATGTCGCAATTAGCTATTAAAAATATAAAAAAATAGTTTCATATAATATCATACAATAAGGTTTTAAACACAAAAAATTAACCCATCCAAACTATTAAAACAGTCTAACTACATTAATAATAATATGCTATATTAACAGTGCGTTTATGTTAATTGAAGCAAGACACATTTAAAAGTTAAAAGAACTTACTTATCGCTGCATTTAAATAATTGAGTTGACTTTAACTACGGCTCTGCATCATATAGAGCCATCGAACGAATCCCCTACCGGAATGGAGATTTTAGTTCACGATTAATACAAAGTTATCCTCTTATCAGTACATTTAAGTGCCGCCTCTAACCATTGGGATTGCTGTTCATAATGCGAGTTGTTAATGTTTTTATCCATTGACATGGCTAATCAAGTCATTCTGTTCATTACACAGTTCTCGCCGTACTTTGTCCACTGCCGGTCCCGACATGGCTTTTATTCTACAAACATTTATATATGGTAAAGTTTTAGTATAAGCTAAAACCTGTAAATTGATCAATAATATTATCTATTTGGATGGTAGAGTATAAGGCCACAAGAGTACAGTCAAATTGCGATTCGATTTATTACCTGTTTATAAAATCTGAACAAACAATAAGTCTTCCTTTCCGTAGGTTTGGTGCTACTGGAGTTCACAGGCCATGCAGTATGTGCAAAGACACCCAAGGACCCGAATCAGCCGAGCTGCCAGGAGTTCTCTAAAGGAGTCACATTCAATGACAGTCAAGCTATCGGCATCTGGCATCTGCTATACTTCAGGAATGAACAAACTGATGGATCAGAAGACACGCGCTGTGTGGAGTTCAAGCCTGTTAGTGATTCGGTTCGTATATTTTACATAATTATATTATTTTGTTTAATAGTTATTACAAAAAATCACTTTATTAGTTTGTAAGCTTATATAGTCAGGATATTACCTTACTTTCTTGAGTTGAAAATGGATTGTGTACCTTTTTTATAGTATGGAAGTAGCAAACGAGCCTGCAGCCCACCTGATGGTAAGTGGCTACCGCCGCCCATGGACATCTGTAAGCAACCCTAGGTAAGATCAAAGTCTCACCTAAGGTTAGCCACAGATGCGTTGATACCCTTGAGGACTAAGATAGAATGCCTCGGAAAAGTATGTCTCCCTTACCACACCCTTCAGACCAGAACGCAAAAGCGCATAACACTGCTGTTATTAGGCAGAAATAGGTGTGGCGGTGGTGCTTCTAGAGTCGAACCAGAAAGAGTTCTACCACCTAAATTCCGCATGTAAAGTATGATATTTTTTATATAAAAATAGTAAATGAGCATGTAGTCCATGCATAGACATCTATGAATACCCCCGTATAGGATTGGAGTCTCATCTGAGGTCTTTATTGGGATTTCGTTTTCCTAAGGACAAAATAGCAACGTCTTATGTTAATATATCATTTTACCTTTCAATCAGAAACCTAGCAGTATTTAATCTACTGTTATAAGGTAGGTATCGAGTATGCTATATTCTCTTCAGTACGTACCAAAAAAATAAAATAATTCATACATCCGCCTCAGAAAGAATTATATACAATATCCTATAAATATCAATGAAAATTACCGTGACTAAAGCTCAAGTTAATCACATCGTAATTACAATTATGGCATATAATTCGTATAATTGTAAAATAAATATAACTTACGATAATACTATGATTACATTTATTCTAGGAACGAAAAGAGCTAGAAGAACGCATCGGGATGTACGTGGAAAATCTGAAATGGGAAACTCTAACTCTTAAAATGCAAATTCCATGCGCCAGCTCCCAATCAAACAAGACCAGGGACTTCTACTTGGAATGGCTCGAAGGAAATGGTTCCTACAGAACTCTACAAATGCCGCCACCGACGGGTAAGTTCCTTACGTTTTGTTCTTGAAACATAAATAAGTAATCATGACGATACTAATAACGCTTAATTGTAATTGCAATATTCCCACTCTTGAATCACAATGAATTTGATGTTTTAAAACAGAAATTTTATCCATATTTATTGTACTTGAATAATATAAATCAGTTTATATAATTAATATTGATTTATTACAATTGAAATATTTTTATTCTAAAGTGACAAAAACATTTTAAACGCTTTCTACACTCATACCCACACACTAGGATTTCTCCTGTGTCGTGGGTGCCATGGACACACAAAGACGAATACACAAACACCCAGACCCAGAACAGAAATCTAAACTCATTCAGATGCCTGGCTGGCCGGGGATCGAACAGTCGTCATTAACATGTACCTATCATTCGCTTCGTTTTATTCAACTCCGTTGTAAGAAAGTAGATATTTTTGTTTCGCTTCATACATATTCGTTTACAAGCAACGATGACAAGTTCCGACTGAAATTCCATATACTAATATTTATTTCATGCATTCACCCAGACCCAGAACAGAAATCTAAACTCATCATTCAGATGCCTGGCTGGCCGGGGATCGAACAGTCGTCATTAACATGTACCTATCATTCGATTCGTTTTATTCAACTCCGTTGTAAGAAAGTAGATATTTTTGTATCGCTTCATACATATTCGTTTACAAGCAACGATGACAAGTTCCGACCGAAATTCCATATAGTAATATTTATTTCATTCATTCAATTTTTCACAGCCAAATTAAACTTAACTGGCTTCCATCGGTATCCGATGCGGTTGAAGATCATCGAAGGCCAATACCTGGCGATGATGGACTGTCACGAGAAGTTCGTGTTCCTGCTGGGCAAGCAGCCACCAGCGGGGAAGGAGCTTGACCAGCGCGTGAAAAAAATGATCGAATTGTACTGGCCTGAGGGAAACTAGTTCATTATATCACATGATAGAAAAGTGTCATTAATCAGTTTAGTAACAGAAGTTTAAGATGAACGATCGAATCAAGCAATTTGAATTAAATATTAAAAAACTATGTAACTTCATAGTAATATTTTAATACTTAATATTAGATATATATAATATATATATACAAGCAAGAGTTTGTGAGTATGGGTAGATGGATGGATGAATGGTTAGATGTCTATAACGCCTGAACGACTGAAGGGATCTGGATGGAATTTGACACATTATCTCCTTATCACTTATTATCTGGAAAAATACATAAAGTACTTTTATCCCGGAAAAATATACGGTTTTCGTGGGATAGAATAAAAATGATATAGGTGATTAATATTTATATAATTAAAGTTTTAAATTTTTTGCCAAATATAATTCATCCATAATTCATTAAACTTCTTGTACCAATATAGCATAAAATAAATGATTTAATAATATAAAATGTCTTTAATAAAATCTGAGTGTTTTTTTATCACAACATTTTTTTTATTTCTTATATTCGTATGAATAATATTTTAGTACTAAGAGCTGAATGTTGATAAAAAGAAACGACATAAATAAATGAACAAATAACCCTCTAAAACATTATACTCGCGAAAATTAACTCCTAGATTGTGTGCTGTGTGAATATTACGAACACATGGTCGTAATATGTTTCCAACTTAAATTAATCAAAACTCCCTGCACCAATAAACGTAGTCCGTACATTATACAGGTGTGTGTGATTAAACATTGCATAAAGTCAAATAATGTAAGTGGACGATTAAATTGTAATTTTGTTTTAGTGGCAGTCGGGGAGGGCGAGTCCGGTGAACGTGGAGAACGGGACAAATAACGAATTGTATTTAATGTTACACATTGTAAAACTTTTTGTAGTTTGGTTGTAGGATCGCTACACCTTATTCTGAACCTTTCTCCCCTATATTCTGGTTTGAAGGATGCAACAATGAAGACATGTTTTTTTTTAAAATCAAATCAAACGGCGGTTCTAATAGTTGGTTACAGATATCCATGAGCGGTAATGACTAGTCAACACTTGGTATCTTAGATGATGACTGATTAAGCTGTGCTCAGTTGGTATTCTGAAATCGTGTGCCTAGAATAGCACACTTAGTTGAATTTTAAATCAGTTTTAAATGCCTTATATATCACGATCAGTTCGACTTTAATCAGTTTTGATAATTATTATTCCTGTCTTCACCGAGCGATTAAATACTTGCAAAAAAGGTCACAAGGTATATCCACCGATCCATACTAAAAGATTATGATCGAATATGTTCCATGTTATGACAAAAAAAATCCTGTCCAGCTATGAGATATACATATTCTTGTAATGATTTAGGACATTTGAACCACCAATCTAATAACGTGGTTAAATACAAATACCAAATAATCGTTGAAACTCACAAAACCATTACTTACTTTCCACTCCATCAGTACAAAACGCAACCCCACAAATACAGTAAGCACCACTCAAATTAAGTGTGGCTCGATCAACAGTCATTTTCGGTTACAATTAACCACACATTTGAGTGAAAAGTCAACCACCCACTCCAATTGATTTATTGTGCCCCACGAGTTCCGCCATTCTATATAGACTTTTATTACATTCACCATGCAACTATACGTCACTGGAAGTGTTTTACGGAGTTTTAAGCTAATTGTAAAAAGTAGAAAATGAATCAATTTTAAATATAAATTAATTTTTATATTAATAATGATAATTTGACTGTTTTTGCAGGGAATTCTCAGGCGTGTATTTTTCCTGTCACTATAAAAAACAAGTGACAATTAGTTTTCTAAAAAAATATTTTTAAGCATACTGCGTGCACTTAATACTTACTAAAATTAAGTCTGAACAATAACAACGGCTATGTTACACATTTAAAAGCAATAATATGTACTAGGTATACAACTGATGTATGCTTGCACATCTACCTCCCTACCTTATATTCATTGTTTAAATAAGAAGTACAAACAATAATAATAATAATAAACAATGTCTAGAACTAAATTCAATCAATCGACAAACCTGTAGTATAATATACCTACTATCAATAAAATAAATTATTGCTACAAGCTGTGTAAGGTGTGGTAAGGGAGACATACTTTACCGAGGCATTCCATCTTAGTCCTCAGGGGTAGCAACGCATCTGTGGCTAATCTTAGGTGAGACTTTGA
>MOOZ01000061.1:51678-69993 GCA_002930495.1 Cecropterus lyciades | reverse complement strand
GGGCTGTATGCTCGTTTGCTACTTCCATATTATAAAAAAAAAAGGTCAATTAAAATTAAATCTTTCGTTACTTCCAGTGACAGTACAATTGTAAGTTCGTGTAGGTTGGCGTGTGCCGCGGAGGGTGCAACGCTGTTCATTTGTCTAAACGCAGTAGCGTTTTGAAGGGCACTTCATGGAGGGCTGGGAAAGTGTTGCACTTTACAAAAAGTTAAAACGCTTCACCAGTACTCGAGTACTCGCCGGTTATTTCGTTAACCGCTGCGCTTTTTGTCCAAGGCCCGCAATTAATGATTTCACGTCTCACAAGTACATAATAGGCGACTCATTCATATTATCGACTATCCATTACCATCATTACTATGTAGGCGACATGTTTTCCTTACAACGTAAATTTCGACTTTCTGTCAGGCTTATTAAATACAAATGTAGATAAAATCAAGAAACACAATGTAATCACTTTGTAACTTCTTAAATTACAGTTTCAGACTGTTATTAAGTCCAGAATTCCTCACAATTATAGGTACGTCACGGCCGACTCATTATTAAAAGTTCAAATTATAATAACCGCTAAAATAAAGCCGATATGAATCAGTGGACGATGAAACATGAAAGTGAACGTAATTTTCGACAGTTTGCCGTCTATATCGATGAAAAACTTTTTCTATTAGGTTTCGCCCGAATTGGTGGACCAAATAACAAAGAAATATAAATAATAAACACGAAACCTAGTAACGATAGTGTGGTATGACTTGGTTGGTAGTTTACACAGCAAATGAGAAATTAATGCAATTTTAAACATCTTTATATACAGGTTAGGAAAAGTATACATGTCTACGTATTTTGTACCTACTTGTACTTTTTGTACCTACCGTACCTGTACTTGTTATAATATGTATTCACTTATCCTCAATCCACATTGTCCCATCGCTGTACGCAAGTCGATCTATTAGATCGAGAGGGGTTTAGACAAAAGTAGGCGCTGGCCAACTCTTAGAGTTGGCAGAGTTCACACATCTTTCAGAACTTTATAAGACTGTATGGGTTTCCTCGCGAAGTTTTCTTTCATTAAAACCATGATAACTAGTTTTTAATCACAAACATAACTTCGAAGAATCAAAAATACGTGCCTGAGATCCGAAACTTGGATCTTTAGATCAAAATCGAATTTCCAACCTGGCTATCGCTGTTATCAGCTAATCTAAAGAATACTTACAACAAAACAAATCAGATGGACCTAAAGCGATATGTAGAAGCACGAGATAGGTGGATCGATATTTGGAATTATAAATTTAGAGTAGATGTTTGTTCTCTTGAGTGCCTTGCAGACAAGGCAACCGTCGTAACTTTCAGGAATTGCAACGCATTTTTGGTGGGATTTAGGTAGCGACCCTGTTCAGTATAAAATTTATTACAGATGCCTATGTATTGACTATGTATTGTATTGATTATATTGTCTATGTATTGTATTGACCGGCATTTTGACTGGTCTGCATGCTCGCTTAGTAAGTAGCTCAATTTTATAAACGAATGTAGCAACAAATGTATTTATATTTACTGTTAATTATGCTACCGAGTGACGTGATTAGAATGAGACCGTTTACCGTTCAATACGTGTAATTATTACACATAAACTTTGCATGCTAACTGTTGGGAGAATTCAGATAATGAGCGAGGGTGACTTTCTGACTTAACTACACGTGAATATGTAAATATCATAACCGACATTTTACAAAAAAATATTACAATGTTTTTTTCTGTTATTGAATAATATTTTAAAGCTATTCCTATACATAACAAAGCTCTTAATAAATATGTATTATAAAGCAATTTTAGCCTATTTTATAATTGTTTATGTTTCCATTTTTGTTAGATTGTGGATTCAAAATTCCTACATCGTATAAAAAAATCATGTTCGATAAAGAAGATTACTTTTAAATTGTCTTAATTCATTTAATATAGGTAGTAATCACTCATTTTGACATCAATTAGCGGGCAAAAATCACTTTTAATTGACAATATCAACTTAGGTATTATTTTTTATATAAGCACTTTAGAAAAATCCACTTCATTTTTACCTGTGAAATGCAATAAAATACCAAGTAATAAAATTCAAATTGTGAGCATTTACTACTTGGGACGTTTTGTCCTCCGAACGTCGTTGTGGGAACGCGCCTATTGCCAATTAAATTAGACAACTGTTTAATTATATCGACCGATTTTATCCCCGCTAATTGGAGCTCTCCGCCCTAATTAGGGTAACCCACACGAGTTGTAACGCTTTTTTTGTTTGGAATAAATATAGGTGGTGATTTAATTTTAATTGTTTAAAAATTAGACTGTTTTAAATCGCGCAAATACCTACCAGGTAGGATAGGCAGCACCATGTACTCGTCGCTACAGTGAGGGCCAGACTTCTCGCTCTCGACCGTCATAACAGCCATGGTCGAGAGCGAGAGGAAATTTAAAGTAACATTTTCCAAGAGGAAAGCGGTAAAATCCTTCTGCAAGATGATTTCCTCGCGGAAGGATTTTGGCACGAGGAATTCGAAGAGGGAGAGAGAGAAATCCTCAGACCCTTTTCCGCAGCCGGAAAACCTGGCGTAGGAGAAGGGTTCTTCACACCTATATCCTTCCCCATAATAGAGGCAATGGCGTAAAATATGGGGGTATCTTGTGCCAAAGCAACGAGCCTCGAGGTGGCGTGCGCGGTGTTCCCAGGCGCACCTCAAAGATGATGGAATGAAAAAACTCCAGCTCCATCCCAAATAGAGATGAGCCCGGACGCGGGTAAACGCCATCGGGACCGCGGAAGAATATTACTAAAGCACCCGTGGTCCCGGCAGAGGAACACCGTGGGGATTAACCCGGTAGAAGTCCGGCATATCCTCTTGCCCGGCATATCCTCTAACCGCGCCCGCAGCCGGGAGGAACTCATGAAGAGTTTCCTAGGGACAAAAAGGAGGATAAGGGGGAAGAGGTAAGACATCTTTTTTTATAATATTTAAGTAGCAAACGAGCATGCAGTCCACCTGATGGTAAGTGATTACTGTCGCCCATGAACTATAAGCAATTTCAAGAGTTCTATTTGAAGTCAATCACGAATGCGTTGCTATTACCGAGGACTGAGATGGTCGCCTCTTATATAAGTGAGACGGCAACCACATCCTTCCAACGAAACGCAAGACCTGCTTCTCGCTAGGAAAAGGTGTAGCGGTGATACCTCCCTGGTCGAATACACTAGTTCTACCACCTTTTAAATTATAGATACCACAACTCCATTAATTACTATCTGTATCGGAGTATGAGGAAGAGTATTATTATAAAAATGGATAGGTCCTTTTTTATTCAAAAGCGCAGGCTGTTGTTTGATCAAATTTTAATGAATTTGATCTTAAAATAAATTTGAATTCTCCACTTCGCTCAGAAAAAAACGGTCGAAGAAAAACGAGTTTAAAAGCGTATAACAAAATCACTCGGAAATCGCGTGTATCAATTAACCAAAATCTGTACGTCTACTTAGGAATTACATAAACTCTGTAGAGTATTTATTAATAGGTCTTATTCATATATGATAAATATTTATCATGAGTCTTCAGATAACGCTTTAATTTTCTCTAAACATTAAGATTTTGAAAATCGGTCTGAAACGTCCAATTTCACAATCCACGTTTTATGTGGGTCGACCCAATATAAACTAAATAAATATATTAACGTAAAGACTTACTTCTGGAAGTACACTCTTTAAAAAAAAACATTTAGCTAGAACGGCGCACAATAATTCACGGACACTCTTGTTTCAGCGGTCACTACTTACGGATAGTAATTTTAAATATTTTAGCCATTTTATAAAAGGCATTGATTTCGTTTTCTTAGTGTCCTCAAAAAAATCTTAAGCAGGGATTACGCAAAAAAGGATAATTAGTTTTAAAAATGGCGCTTGCAAATAGGGGGAAAAGGGGGGGGGGAGTAACGATTTTTTTTATTATCACGACAATATGGATATACAATGAAAGCTAGTACCTAAATAGACCATTTTAAAAATATATTGTAATACTTTTGCTTGACTATATTTACAAAAACTCCTATTAAACGTTAAATTCCATGTATCATTATGAACAAATATTCATTTTAAACAGTTGGGATTTTTGTTTTTAATATTTTTAACAATGTTACTACTTTAGCTATATTGTTAATAAATCTAGCTAAATAAAAATTAACAGCCAAAGACATTCAATTTAATTCCTTCAGTAAGAATTATCCCTATATTAAAAAAATATCGCTACGTACTTATTTAGATACTGCCAATTAATACCGAAATATATTTTAAATGTTATCAGCAGATTGGACCCATTAATTCGTAATTCGTATCAAGGGTGTCAAGTTGCGATTACCTTAAGTGACTGATAGGTTGAGGTATCTACGTTCGATGAGTCTTTTTTGATACCTATAGCATTTTCCTACTTAATAACACCTTTGTTTTATGCTCGCGCCTTTTTTTTTCTAACAAGTTAGATTACATATTTGTTTCACTACCATAAACGATAACAAGTTTTCTGTCACATCAAACGCAATCTAATGACGCTCGTAGTTTTACTTTAGTAGCCACTTAACTCATTACATTACAATCATAGTAACAAATATCTTAGAATGTTCCTGAGCCGGCAACCACACCATTCCACCGAAGCGCAAGAACCACTTCACGCTATAAATAGATGTGGTAGTAAGTAGTACCTCTTCGGCGAAACGTTAGGTACCTACCTACTTACTCGTTCACTACTTTGATTCTATGATACTATTAAAGCATCACAAAGACGCAATATATTTCGTCTCTGCCTTCAATTTTCGTCAGTAAGTACTTACCTCTAATAGCATATGTATTACAATGTATTGAGTAACAAACCGAGACTAAGTGCGTCCGAATGTTTCCGTTCGACTCGTCTTTGCCGCCATTACGAGACTACCTATGATACAATTACCGGCCACTGAATAATTTGATAGGGGGAAATGATTGATACAACAATCACAAGTAATCAGAATCGTGCGAGAGCGATTAGGCCCCCGTGGGCAGCGTCACAGGGCGCCGCCGCAGGACCCGACAATTGCTCACCGACGATTTAATCAAGTACCTACTCCATACTAATGGCTTTCTCTCTTCATTAAATTGTAATAACGGACACTGTTTTTGTCTTCGCCGCAATGGGCGTGTCCGTAGCTTAATGCAGCAAATCTTCCTACTGCCTTAATAAAAAGAGCCTTTTATTTAAAGTCATTATGAATAAATTAGAAGGCTAAATATCAAGATCAACAAAACTTATTGAAAGAAATAAGAGCAGATGATCAGTTAACATTTAGGCTTTAGGTACAATTACTTAATATTAATATTAACGTAGGTATTAGACAGGCGTATAAAAAGTAGGTATTCAAATATGGTAGGGAATATCTGAGCGGTAGTAAAATTACGAACCGTTCATTTGATATTAATCGACTTTTACCTATAGATAACTATGAGAACACTGGTATATCAAATAGTTCAGTGCTTCCAGATCGTGATTATAAAATTACAGTGTTTAAAAAATACTTTATGTTGTAAAAAAATCAGTAAATGACACTTTAAAGACTGTTGAAGGTAACTTTAAGTCGACGAAAAAAAGTCATCTATTTGACAATTTTCTGTGCAATTTGACGACCAAAAAGAAAAGGTCATTCCTCGATCAAATTTCGAAATAAAGTTTTACTGCACACAAATTATTACAGTATACAATAGAAAAGTTGAAAATACAAAATCTACTGTAATTACAGTATATATGGAAGAACAGAAAGAGATGGACCAAGCCAAACTTTAAAATCATATATGAACTTGTTCAATCGAGACTAGAGGGCGGAAATTTTTCACAAATAAGAAAACATTTCTTGGAAAACCTACCTACTTATAGAAAGCTTTCTTTCTTTCACCGAGCTATTCCTATGGATGAATACAAATTCTTTAACAAAACCTACCCTTAGCTAGATCAAAGCTTAACAAAAATCTTGTACCCGCCGTTGACTTAGGGCTTACATAATATCCGCAAAGTATTATTTTACTTCTCGTAGTGGTAGACTAATTGAGGTTTTAATTACGGAGTTATTTTCACAAGTAGCGATCACGAAATCGCCAATGAGAATGACCTGCTCATATAAGAATTATTTCTTAATTTTTAATACTTTTTGGAATGAATACCTACAAACATTTACGGATTATTGTAACTATTTTAGTTTATACTGTTTTAATAAAAGATATCAGATTTTGTATTACTTCCACATCAAAGTAAAAAAGGTTACTATGTCCAGTCTACTTAGAATCGCTAATGGTGATAGTGATAAAGACGTCTTGATTATAGTGTTTATGTGTCGTAAACGTGGGTTAAATTAAGTTTCTGGAAAATCATATGAGTAAATCGATATTTTACGCTGGACCACGTTTACATAATTAGCAAAAACACAAGATTTTGCGGCAACATGTCAGTTTCAAAATAATACAAACAACTTTAAAAAAGAATAAAAAAAGTACTTTACTCCCACCTGCCACCTCAAGTGCCTAAAACAGTGGTTTACTACCAACTTATTGTAGCCGTAGTTCATCATCCGTTGAAGTCGCTGATTCTATTTTTGAGAAACGAAAATGACAACAAAGTCTTTATCTTACGTAATATTATAAACACGAAAGTTTGTGAGGATGTATGTGTATAAGTCGCGCAAAAATGACTGGACGGATTTCTCTGAAATTTGACACACGGATAGCTTATGACCTAGATTATCACATAGGACATTACTGTGATAGACATGACTGAAGCGGGCGGGGCCTAGGGAATACCTAGTAGGTATCTTTTTTCTTTTGTTTTCCGTTTATTAGTATCGGTTACTAATCAGGTCTATTCTAATCACTTTGTTAGTTTAAGTGCCTATTCAGATATACCACAATCACAGTAAAGAAATATCAAAACGGAGTGATTACATGAAAATAGCATCATCGGCTTTTGTCTTATTGTTACAAAATTGACTTTAGCGATAGAGCGCTGTATCGGTTGTAGTCAAAATCGATATCGTACACACTGTTAATTTGAACAACAAAAAGTGGTCCGAACAACAAAAAATGGTCTGTGTAAATGACACTTACTATGATTTTGCAGAAACTTGATTAAGGATACTTAATTGTATCTTATACAGAAACTTAATTGTGTCTTGTAAACTTTAATATATAAAGATTATACAAAAATACAACTCATAAAGGTGTTCATTAACAACAATCCATTAAAAGGTAAAAATATTTTTTACTCTATTTACAGTGTAATATCTAAATCCCATTGTAGTCAGAAATATAATGAAACAAAACATTTATGTACACATTTATTACACATTTCATACATGAATAGTACACAAAATATAAACAGGTCCACATGAAATTTCTCTACAATATTTATATACAACTTAGGTACCTGGTGTCTGCCGCGTAAACAAAAGAGCCGAAGGGAATGTATAGAAATTAAATAAATAAACAATCACCTCGTCGTATTCATTTTTAGGCGAATATAAATAGTAAAATATGCCAAGAATAGATACAAGGCCATTATAATACAAATATTTGCTATAAATATACACATTGACTAGCCTCAAAAGCCTTAATCTTTAATAAATACTGCCTAAAGCGCTTACTTGACTCTTCCTTAATTACTTTGTGATATGAATAGTAATCTATTATGACATTAAAGAAAAAATAAAAGAAAATCAAAGTAGACAATTAATTCTTGGAAAGTACCTAAATTTCTACATATCGGTGCAATTCAGACGTTATAAATTATATATTATGGATACAAATTATTTTAAAACAAATAAATTTAAAAACGCAATAGTGATAACCTTTAAAAATTAATATTAAAAGTACTTTTTGCTGGATGACGATAATTAAAATTAGATTACTTCTAATGTAACAACAATAATTTCAAGTCCTCCTTTATTAGAACACATATACATATCGACTCCCTATTCACGAGGCAGGTATTAAAACTAAATGCCACAACAACATTACATGATTAAATAGTGCAATCTCATAAAGGCGCATTTTAATGAACTTAAGCACCCCTTTATCACAAAATCCATAATGCAATATTTGTCACAATTTTAATCATAGATTTAAATTATTAGACTTATATTCTTGACACTAATATATGATATAGACGATAAGATTATTAAAACTCTCAATTTAGAGGAATTTTCTGAACTGGTCAGATTGGCGTAAATTAAGAGGACATGCAGATATCGAGAAATAATATCGAACATTTTAATATGTTATGCGTAGTCAGTTTCTAAACTCAGTTACGCCGTGACCACGATCCATGCAACTCGAGGGGTCGAAAAAACTGCATATCGTGAGTACCCGTAACATATTAAAATGTTTTAATTCCGCGATAATAATCTAAAATGATATCAAACAATTAAGCAGACATCCAAAGTTCAATTATCCAATCAATGTAAATACATCTGAGTTGATTCTGATTTACTTCTGCGTTAATGCATATGTGTAAGCCACCGGTAACAGAATAAGCGATTGAACAAAAATGTTTGACAACCTAAAAAATCACAAATAAACTGATTTGATTTGAAAATTATATAATTATAACTAGGGATATATAAAATCATATTCTCGTAGTAGTATAGACATGAAGCTCTTCCATCCAAATTATTAGAAATGGCTAACCTCGTTGTTGAAATATATCTATACCATTGCTCTCTGAAATTACATGTCTAATAATTTAAATCTATGATTAAGGATCTCACGCAAATTCAGCGCCATTGAACTTTGATAGCTTTTGTTACATCAAATAAAATAATAAACTCTACTTTTTTATCTTCACCTTTTATATATCCAAATTATCTTTCCAAGTTTCAACTAAATCATCTCTAATTACGTTTTAGGCAGTGTCTAACAATAGCTTAAAATTCACGCGCAGCATGTATCTCAATTGATAATCACTGAGGTAATGTTAATAATAGTTTTTTTTTAACATTAAACATCTAACTACGATGACTTAAATTAACTACATTTTAAAATAATATACATATAGGTACAAAAGAACGATGTTACACACTTGTTTTAACAACAAATATAACATTGTCATAATATTTTAACAGTCGATTATTATTCATAATTTTATGCAGTTAAATATATTATTAAAGTAAAATTGAACAAAGGAATCAGTTTTAATGTGGTACACATTTGATTTCATCTATTTCCCTTTGAACAAAGAAAGTTTGCAAGAATCCACTTCATTAGAAGTGCATAAATATAACAGTCTCCTTTACACGATCTTCTAGAATTAGGAATTGTCGGATAATTTTCACTAAATCAATATGCAGAGGAAGAACAGGTAAGTATGTACAGAGACAGTGCAGCATATCACAAGATGGCGGCGAAGTTGTGGCGCGTTCAAAATGGCCGCCCATTCTGCGGTCGCTCAGGCAGCTTTGGTGGCACGGTTGGCACCGGTCGGCTATCAACATACGAAACATTATATAAATATACGAGTTACGTAAATAAAATGGGAATTATATGTATTTACAATGAGTTTAAATGTTCAAACAATATGGAATTGCTAAAATAACTATATTGTTCCGACTGGCAGTACATATATGTACAGAAATATATGTACAGAATCATTGGAAATATAATTAGTAATATAATATCAACCATATATTTATGCACATGGCTTTTTAGCGAAATAAAATATTCTCAATACCACATTATTTGATCATGAATGAATTTTAACAACTACTTGAGAGCAGAAATGTAAAGAGAGGAACATTCAAACAGTAACATAAAAATAATGAAAGATTAAAAATATTTTGATAGAGCGAAAATATAAAGAAAATGTTCATGTTATGTACATATGTATCAACGAAACTTTCAGTACATGCTATGATTTTCCACAGAACTATTTTTGTATATAGTTTACAAGGGCGCAGCCAATGTATAATGATATCGATATTTAGCTACTGATATATTTACAAATAATAAGCAATATTACTTTAGAGAGCTGTCTGTTTCCACAAATACATGCATTTGTACACTTAATTTAGTATTATTATATAAAAAAATCATGCCTGAACGTATATATTTCAATAAGATTCATCATAACTCAGTTTTATATATACGCTATACATAAATTACTTGTTATAAATTAATATAAGATATACATATTTTAAATATTAGAAAAATATCTATATGTTACATGAAATATTTTTAAACATTATAAAAGCAATTTTTCACATTCTTAGTGGAGAATATTTGTGACCACACCTTCGTTTCCTCTTAGTCCCTATGCCCAGCAGTGGGAAATTATAGGTTGGTCGTACCAACAAGATTAATTGACTGGACATCTTATTGAAATATATACTAGATATTAAAAATAGCTTACCTATAATTACGTCCTTTAGGATATTATTTTGATTAATCGATTAGAGGGAAGTATGGTTATGTTAAACAAAAAATCTATTGGAACAAATCAAACATCTTAAGTACACATATAGCATTTAATTACTCTATTTATACAGCATAAGATTAACAATATTCATAAACTATGTCAAATCCAACAATCTCTGCCTATACCTTTTTCGATGGTACTAACGCTATTAACAAGAGAGAGCAAAACGTTAGATGATAAATTACTTTCGTATTATAATATCATTATATTGATACAGCGATGAGATATAGCGTTCAACTTGTAGGAACTCGGTTTACTAACGCCCGCCTTATACTAAGGATGGTGCCACTTTGAGCGTTACACGCAGTTCCGACGAATCAACGTCGACTACGCTCTTCGTATAGATATACTCATGACTCATGAAGAATATAAACGTTCCATGACTCTCCACAGCAGGATGGGTGATGACAATTAACGAGAGATCGGTTGGTCGCGATGACTTGATGACGTAAGCGTCGCATCTACACGAACGATTAATTTCAAGATTAAATTTATTATTTCATAAGTGATATTAATATATATTTATTTTTTTAACGTATTCATTTTGTATCACCATCAATAAAACGCTCTAGTAATTGACCAAAGGTATCGCTAACAGCAACAATATAAGATAAAACTGCTTTGGTCTTAGCCATTATAAGTACATACAATTAATATTTACGTACAAACTTTTAAAGTCAACACTTGCAGCTAGTCATACGTAACACGTGAATATCAGACCGCCGGAATACATCGATGCAACCGTAAATATACAACACGAGATAAAATTGGATACAATTATGTGTATAGGATAAATGCGTACAATTCATATAATTTCGTTCGCTACGAGACGGAAGATACGAGATATAGAAGATAGAGACGTGCTAGTCTCCAAGCTACTGGAACATCTAGACACCGTGGAACAAGTAGCGGACAGCTACGAGCCGCTCTACGCGACGGCACTACGCGACGTGCAAAGTTGTGGCTTGCCTACATACTGATGGGAAAATATATTTTCGTTTATTTTTCAGAATAATAAAAATAAGTCAATGCTTGTCTATGATTTTTACAATTTATAATGTGAAATTTAGTTTAAAAATATATAATATTTAATACATTTCTCTGCCCAAAATTTTCTATCACCCAAATGGTGTACCAGAGGTACCTGTTAATTCTTCTAAATTATCCTTTACAACAAACTATTACTCATAAGTACAAGCAATAATTTAATATCGTTAAAGAAGATCATATTTTAAACTGGAAAGATATTTGTTAAAGTAATGGAAATATGATTAAAAAAGAATACATCTTTTCTTTGATTGGCCACCTGAAAATTTTCAGTTGCCCATCAGTAGGTACGCTTCGAGACCGTGACATGCTGGATGCCAGCCGACACCCACCTCGGACAACCTCAACTACATAATTCAATATACACCTATTATCTTAAGACACTGAATGTAACCTTTACAATTTATTACATAAAATAATTTAATTACATAATCCCGTAATAACACAGGCAATACTATGAATTTGTATAGGTCACCCGACGCGTTCGGATCACGCGCCTACACTTATAACGATATTCCTAAAAACACTGCACAATCGTATTTAAATTGCAGCTAATACTGAATTTTTATTATATCAATTTGTAATTTGTTAAACATTAAAATTTCACAAACATTTTTGGAATGTATATCATAATGTCTATAGCTACAAAATCCGCATGATATAATTGATTATGATAATTTAGCGGATTTTGAGAAAAATCTAATTTACAACAATAGTGTGCTAATTTGTGATGTTAAAATCGCTACCAAATACTTTTTAACTTGTCACTATAGTGTGTGTGATCTTCATAATATATTTATGTATTTGTGTAAACTAATATCATATTTTTAATGAAGCAACAATAAAAATGTAGCCAATTCACACTATAACTAGTACACTTGCAAAGCGTAACAAACGATAATTAATAAAACATTAATTATCTACACTACGGTAACATCAGTTATGTATCACAAGCAGAGTTACACTATTACATAAGGTGTTCCGCAACAGAACAATTATAATTTAGTACAACACAATCATCTTATTGTAGATTACAGCAATTAATATAACAAGGTAAAGGCGCGGCGTTAATTTACTTCATCTTGCGTATACAGTGAGCCAAAATTACAGCACACAAAAACTCGATGTCATTAATAATCGTCGGGTAAACAACAAAAAATTAGTGTAATGTACATTCAAAGAACGATCTTATCTGAGTGCCTTTCACAAAACATCACTTACACAAAGTGTTACAACGTTATTATTGCAAACACAATTAGAAACAGCGATTGCGTCAACAAAGGAAGCTTAAGCATCGTTTGAACAAATTGGATACTTGACACTATTCGGAAAATTGTACGTGTATCAGAAACGTTTCCGGACCGTCAATTTCTTAAAGGTCGCGATAATAAATATTCTATCGCCCCCTTAATGTTGTAAATGTTCATTACATATAAATTGATTTTATCGATTTTGATTTGGCAACAAGATCAGAACCTGATCAAAAATACCATTATATTGATATGTTTTCCTTAGCGTGGTTCATGCTAAACAATTAATTCTCTCAATCAGCTGTAATGGCGTTACCGACGGACATTTGCCATTGCAATTTTACATCACCAATTTATTTCCAAAACGTGTATTCTTTATTATACACGAACTTCTTTTACCAAAAAATGTAACGTAAAAATAATCTGCTAGTTATTATAAATATGGAATCAAGTACCCAGTTTTAACAAAACATACATTTCGGATGTGGGCCTTGTGTTACGTCTCATAATTAAACACCGTTCAAATTAACTTGGCACTATTTTTTACAAAATGAACACAGGACACACATCTTAAGTAAGATGTACATAAATTTTTAGAATGCACGCATCAAGTTATACATTTTGACATGATGTTATTGTAAGAATTACAATTAATTATTATTAGAATTTTGTTGTATTTCGTTAAACACTTACATTGTCAACACAAAAAGGAAGTATAACGTTCATTAGTATGAAGATAACACAGGAAACTAAATAGAAAATAAGTTCATAAGTTTGTTATACAACAACGCGTAAGTTGGCATTGAGTTTTAAGGTTAAAAGTAAATAATCCATTATATATGGACTACTAACCTTGATAACTATACTTGAATAAATTCAAATTTCATTCAAGGCTAGTTACAAGGCTGCATGGTATAGGTCACAATGGGGAGGCTAGCTCCTTATTTTAACCGCCAGATGTACTACTCTATGTCCTTGTGACAGAATATTAGATGTCACGAAATATCACAAACTATTTACAGATTCATGTGTTTCATTTTTATATTGTAACGAATGTGTATTTAAAATGAGATCCACAAATGTGTTAGTTCGTTTCAGTGAGTCACGCGTATATTTGCAATAAATTCAGTGGTTTTTAGTGGCGACATCCATACAGTTTCGGGCTATCCTCCCCATTGCAATCAAAATAAGTCATCTTTCATATCACATCAAAACCTGAGTACACGATACAAGCCAGTGCATCACACGATACGACTGCGACACGTAAACTTGCAGAGTTGGTAGTTTACTTGAATTTCGCGAAGGCCGAGCTGAGCTCGCTCATGGCCGCGTTCGTGACCGCCTGGCCCACCGCCTGGTTGATCTGCTGCCGCATGTGGGGCGGCAGGTGGCCCATCGCGGTCGCCGCCGCTCCCACCGCCGACCCACCGCCGGGACGCCTAGTTTAAGTGTTAGTTAAGTTTAAGTGTAACATTTAGATACTCGCGAGTAAATCGCCGAATAACTTGCCGAAAAATGTTATGTTGAAACGCCGCGCGCGAAAATAGATACGTTGTCTTCTAATTGCCATAAAATGACTAGTGGAAACAACGCGCACGAATACAAACGCGTTATCTTCTAATTCACGATAAACCGTGAAACCTCGCTAAGAATATGCGGGTATTCGTGGTGAGTAGCGAATACACCCGAGTAAGTAATTATCTTACTCGTCTTACATTCGCGTCTATTTGGCTCTACTTGACGAATATCTAAATGTTGCATAAAAGTTGTCTATTTAGCATATCAGGACCGTTGAACATTCCTAAATACATTTTTTTTTATTTAAAAATTACACAAATTTGAATCAAACTGACATCTTACAGGTAACATGGAGATTGGGATAATCGGTCTCACAGTTGCCCTGTAAGATGTTTCGGAGTAATGTAACTGCCACAATTACAAGTCTAAGTAGGACCCAAGCGAACCGAAACTAAAATTTACCTCTTACAGGGTAACTGTGTAACACATCCAATCCGGTACTCATTTTTTCACATACAAACCCAATTAAAACAAATTTAAAGAACAAAACGAACAATACAAGTGTCAAACTATACATCTACGGGTATTATTGTCTACTATCAGTCACACTAATATTAAATATAAGTGAAATACAGCAAATCAGAAACAACGTCATGTTGAAGATCACACACAGATTAGTGACAAACACATGCAGTGCATCCTATTTACTCTTAATTATAGAATATTTTAATACGAGAATATTGATCATAAAGACGTAAACACTGTTACAAAATAGCGCGTATAATTGTATAGAGAAGCTATTGATAACACCTAACTGGCTGAATGCGTCAGAAGATATAACTTTTATAAACTAGACACCTAATAAGGGCTATTGTAAAGAGAACTTGCCTGTGAGCAGCCAAATTAAATCAATGAGAAGGGTGGGAAAGCACAAATCGTTTTTCAAACATTAGTATGTTTAATACGTTTATATAATAAACATATTTACAAAACAACATACATCCAGGCATATTAACATCCACCATCAAATATGCGGCTAGTCAGTGATAGTTTTATCTAAGTCTTATCATACTTCACTTCAATTCATTTGCGATTGCTATGTGCGGATTAACTTTGCATGTAAACATATACGTGATTAAGTGTGCGTGTTCAGAATTATAGTTAAAACTAACGAAAATCTGCAGCAGACATTTTCGTTTGAAATGTCCCAGCATAAGTCAACTACAATACTGTAACATTACGTTCAAACGCCGGGTGACACCTCACCATCACACACAAACTTTACAAAACCAAACACATATAACTCACACAAATGAACGAATTTATGCATACAATCAAGATCATACGAGCGGTTAACTATTCTTCACTCATTTGACCTGGCTGCTCACAGGGCAGTAAAATTCTATCCACTACCTGTACCTACATCATAAAATTTATTTTAACTTTGGAAGCAACATTATTTCAGACGTCTCATAAGTATTCATGATTTATACAACTAATAATATTGTATATAACATATGTATAAATATTTATAACTTTCCTGACCGATTGTTAACTTATTACAATTGATGTCCTTAAATGTTTACTACATAGCTTACACATATCACTGTGCAAAGTATTAGTAACAGATATCCGTAGTAAGCCCTTAACAAAAATATATGTTATTTTCCTTTATCTAGATTACTTTTAGATTTAGAAGGGAACAGTAAAAAATAAGATTGACTACATTGCGCTAAGTATAAAGAAGGATTACATTATGTGAGTACCGTGTACAATACTTAATGCGTTAACATAAAGTTAGTAACAAAATACAGTTTATAAAGACATAAAGTGTAAAGTGTCGACATAATCTCAAACGGGTTCCATGAAATCGTCAAAAAATATCGTTTATAATCTGTTTTCAATATAGACGTACAAAAATAACGTTAGTGGTCAACGAAGTAAGCGTATGTACGCGAGTGTAGAGCACGAGTAGTTCAACTGTCAACTGCACTAAGTTAACATGCCCGTCAGAGTTAGTACCTTGTGAACGTACGTAACTTATATGTTAGTTAGACGCGCTGGAGCTGCACGCTTAACGCCGTCTGCGAAAACAACCACACTCCATTTTACACTGTCTTTGCTAAATATATTCCTATATTCTACTTAAATTAAACCAAACATAAATACCCACTACCAACCACTACTTAGAGGTCTCCAGAGAACATCTGCCCGTTAGTCTGTTTGAGACCGCTTATCTGAATAACCACAAAATATATGATATAGAATTTTCACCATTGTGTTATATATAAAACATTCTATTAACCACTACAATAATAGTACAGCCAATTATTTTGCAGAAATAATCTCATATACAATTTTGTAATCTAAGCAAACAATGTAACGTGATAGACGCTATTTGCGGCTGAAATTAGCATAGCAAAGACGAATGTAATTCCTAAACAACATTATAATTAATAGACAAACACAAATAAAAATTATTTGTTATTCTATTATATAAAGCTTTGCAAAATATATATGTACATATAATAAGTTTCAATGTACTTTAATAACATACCAGGCCCACACTTACAAATGCAAATTATGGCGGTTACATCACCCACACAGATTGCTTCATTATTATATTAAGCGAAGCACAAAGAATGGTAAAAAATACCATAATAATATATGTATTACAAAAGCAACAAATTCTGATTATTATTGTTATAGAATTAATCAATTATGTTGCTGTGATGACCTTAACAAACAAACAGCATTAAATCAGTATAATTTGAATTTATCACATATATTCACGTCTATTTATTTGGGATAGTAAAGGACACTATGAAAAGAAAAGTTAGTTTTGAACACTTTGAAAGAGAAATCGTACAATTTATCATACTAATGTTAATAATTTAACTTTTTTACGGTAAGATTTCATTTATGTTACAGTCTTGTTAAAAATGCGTACAAAATTACGTTATAATATGGTGTGCCTATAAAATGTATGTTTATGTTCAGTGTAGTAAGTGTTTCTTATAATTATTTTGTTCAAGTTTTAAAAAATCAACATAACACAAAAGACGACACAAAAAGTCAAACGCTTCCCAAAAAAACATATGCCCGTGTGCCATACTGCTTTAGACGTAAAGAGCCATCCCTATTCAAAGGTGGAACTCAAGGACTTTAAAAAAGTGTGTGCGACATTGAAGCCAATCGAAATCAACAGTTCAGTCCAGACAAATGTTCTCAAATGATCAAAGATATGTGTTCTTACATTAGTACGAAATAAGTTATATATTTTTGACGTTATTTATAAAATATTTTTAATTAATTTAAACAAATGTCTGTTTTCCCAAATTTACCAAAACATATTACTTCAATAATCGAAAATAAAATGTTATTTCAAATGTGTATTATAGCAGTGTGTTGCCGTGTAGTAGTGAGTGTGTGTGTGTGTGTGTACGTGTATGTGTGTTTATGAGTGTATGTATGTATGATATCTTTATCAGACTGAAGTAGCAAACGAATGAAGAACATTCGACCTGACGTCCGTAATTAGTTACCACTAAATACGGGGGTCTGTCCGCTACTCCCGAGGACTAAGATGGTCGTCTCATACATAAGTGAGCCGGCAAATAGGGTGGAAATGTGGTTCTATCACCTCTTAAGCCGCCGGTATGTATAATTGCTTCATGCATTTATGGGTAGGTTTTTTTTATCTGTTTAATATAGCAAACGAGCATGCAGACCAACTGATGGTAAGTAGTCACTGCCGCCCATGGACATCTACATGCCACTTCATATAGAACAGGGGTTCTATCTGAAGTCTATCACAGATGCGTTGCTACGCATGAAGATTAAGATGGTCGCCTCATATATAAGTGAGCCGGTGAACTTATGTGTACGTTTGTGTATGTGTGGAAGTTAGTGTGCAAGTATGGATGTATGTATGTGTATCAGTGCGTGCGCGTGTACTCACGTGGGGATGAGCGGCGCGGGGA
>MOOZ01000061.1:40287-51647 GCA_002930495.1 Cecropterus lyciades | reverse complement strand
CGCCGCGCTGACCGAGGGAGCCTGCAAATACACATAAATATTACTCTCAATGTGATAGTAACATTCGTGATTTAATTAAGGAACAACACTACCACATCTGTGAATGTTATAGTATAAGTGGTATGGTAAAGCAAAAGTGAGACGAACTTAGTACTAGCAGCGACACATTGTAGGAGTCCTCAGGTAGAACGTCAATCTTATCTTATATTTCACTAGGGGCTCAAAATTAATGTACTCTCTATAAGTAGCCAACACTCACTCTGCTGCGCGGGCGCAGCGCGTCGCGGTCCGCCGGGCGAGGGCGGCGACAGGCGCGGGTTGGAGTCGAGCCGCGACTCCAGCCAGTCGTTCTTGACGGGCGGCGGCACCGGCGTGCTCACCGTCGCCATCGACACGTCGCCGATGATCCGCAGCGCCTCCTTGCACGCGTGGTACATGCGGAGCATCTCCTCGCGCTTCTGCGCCTCCTCCGGTGACTCTTCCATCATTTGCGACTGAGGAATGACGAGTATATTATTTGTTTGTTTGTAGTATTCGTCTCGCGCTCGAAATACAACTAAATATCATCAAGTTTTCATTTTTATATTGATAATTAAAAACATTATTAGGTAACAAACAAAGAATATCGGTTGATATTTGGAGAAAACTGTTTTGTCTTGGCCTATTTATATGTAAATTTCCAATGTATTAATATCAATTAATGTATTATTACAATGAATATCTTCATATAAGTCTCCTTCACACTAGCATTTCATTGGTTTACGTATTATCTTGTACAACTTACTACAATACCACTCACCTGATCACCAGAGGCATAGAGATGAGCGAGCAGCTCTCCGTTAATAAAATCTTTGGCATTATTAATGATCAACATCATGATAGTCTTGGGCACCAGGTCACGAGTGGTCTTCGTCACGATACGCATGTAAGAGTCCACAAGATTCCTGATAGTCTCCACTTGACGTTCCAGCTGAGGGTCCATGCTGCTTGTGCCTGCACTATCCGAGCTCTGAAACAGAAGGTATTCTTCTTATCACTTGTAAGGCACATAATTTAAAGGCAATGGGAACATCCGCCTGCTGTACAAATTTAAGAAATATTTCAAGTAAACTTTAGCATAGGCAATAGATCAGAAACAATCAACAAAACCTTGTAATATGCTATAAAGCGGAATTGACTGGACATTTACATCAACACAATTAGGGCGCTTTCAGATTATACGACCTGAGTCCGACTGCTGCCATGTGGCAGTGTCAGCTGTGGCAGCAGACAACCGTGTGGCTAACCATGCGGTTAGCCACACGGTTGTCATAATGCACAAGAATGCTGATGTTTTTTGATACAAACTGTCAATCCGTTATCAGGATGACAAAACACAATCGCCCATGTGCAGTACAACAAATTTCTTTCTGACGCGCAACGACAGGCAGACCCCAATCGCATAATTAAAAACCCAATTTAGTATTCTAGCCAAAAATATCTTGCATTATAGTTCAAAATTGGGGTAATTGAAAAAAACCAATCCTATACCATGCATAAGCTTGCAATCAAAAGATGATTTAAGAACATGAGATCTACGTAACATTATTTCGGTTTAGAATTGCAAAATAGTTCAACTCCGCATCTCAAACACTACTCACCAAATCCCATTTTGCAGTTAGTATCTTAAAATACGCAAAATACAAACAACAGTATTGTCGACATATGAAAAAAAAACGTGAAAAAATCAGTGTATGACCATGTCAAAATGTATAGTACTGCCTTCCATAAAAACCTGTGGTACTCGATTTGTACATGCAATATCACCAAATTACCACACCTACAATTACTGCACATCACCAAGTATTTACATATGCAAAAACCAGCACACAAAGCTTATTTGTCTCGCGTACGTATCGCTTTTGTTATTTTCAGCTCAATAATTAATAATTTATAAAAGTGGACCATTACATTGTTATCAGATACTAATGGCTGCGGACGATAATTGGACCATTGTGTTGTTCCTATACTGACAAACTATAGTTAATAAAATTAGTAAGGAAAAATGTAATATATCTGATCGCCATAGATTAACGAGTACTAATGCCTGTCGCAGTGGACAGTATCCAACCATAACTAAGACCAAATAAAATTAAACTTTATATTCGCCAAAGTGTAACAAAAATTGTTCTCAATTTCAATAGAGTATATTGGTTTTAATAACATATAATTTGACATAATTTTTCAGCCATTATAGGCAAAACGCGCAGTACTCGTAAGATGTCGAAAGATTTCGCTTAACGTATTAATATATTGATAAGTTAATTTCAAAAAGGCGGCACAAGAAATCTGTGAAAAAAATTAAAAGAAAAGATGATTCATGCAAGATTTGACGCAATCATCGCTGAAAACTTTTCAGAGAGTATCCGGAGTCGGAGTGTTAATTTTGCCAATAAGGTAAATATGGGATTAAAAGATTAAGGATAAGAATGAATAATTATGTTCGAGATACTTATATTTGGCCAGACTTAAGAGGCATCATAACTGAATATTGGAAAGTAAGCCAAGTTTTAGACGAACAAGTGCTAACATGTGTCAAGTTGGAAACGTTTATGGCTATAGAAATTTTAATACGAAAACTGTATCGATATTAAGAAATTGTAATCAAACTTTAAATAAAAGTTCATAGCAACTTTTTGTACAAACTTTTAATTAGGGGACAATATTAATAGTGTCATGCAACTTTATTAAAAACATTAATAAATATAATGGAATTGTTTTGTTATTGTTATTATTAGAGACATTCAATAATCTATCAACATAACATTATATATAAGTGATAACTAACACACTGGTCCTTTTTCGGCTGATTATAAAAAATAAATACAAAAAACCAAAGCTCTGAAATACTGGTGACTTACTCTTCTCTTACTCTCACCCAACCCCAGGGAAGGCAGAAATAACTAAAAATAAAGAAACAAATGACGCTAACATAATCTGCAAATAAACCTTTTTTTTTTTGATAAAGTTGTCAATGCCAGCTAGTTAGGAATGTTCGTGATCGTGTGAGTGTTTTTAATCTGTATTATTTCTGTGACATCTGTTATTGCTGAGGTTAGAGTAGCGCGTAGTGGTAAAATGTTAATGGAGTGCAGGATGTGAACAACTAACACACATTAGCCAGTTAGCACTCTCTACATGCCTCATGCTAAATTAAAATTATATCTATAATATATTATCAAGAAAATTACCGACCATCTGGATATTTCACCTTTCCGGTCATAGCACACTAGTAATAATTCATTGTCATTCTATCAACAATAATATACATTAATCGGAAATACATCAATAAAAAAATACATGGTTCTCGAAATTCTCAGATTGTTTCACAATCTGCTCTTACCAAGTTCATAGCCGACATGAAATTGTAATCTATTAAGCATGTGACGTGAAACAAAGCTTTCGTTTAGACAAACCTCAGATCCTTCATTCTGCATGGCATGACAAAACAACACATTAATGTGTAACGTAATACTGACAGAGTACATACTAATATTTTTATATAAATAATGAAAGAAAGAAAGAAAAGATTTTAAAACACTTTAAATATGAAGCAATATACTGCTTAAAATGAGGAAAAATAAGAATGAAAGAAGGAATTGTTTAAAAGGTGAAAGAATAGAAAAAAAGGATAGATATCAAAGACAAGACAGGCAAATATCGTAAGCGTGTATACCTCATCTCCGTTGGCTGCTTCAGAGTTCTTCTCGGGGTAGACTCCGGCGCGGAGGAACGACGCCTTCCACGAGTCCACGTCGTCCTGGGTCTCGCAAGACAACTCCAACTGCTTGTAATCCTATTTATTGAAAAAGAACAATTATTGTCCTGCTATTAAGTTTTTTTTTCAATTCTAACAACAAGCCTCATTACAGTCCATAAGGACTTGTAATAGAAGTAATAATAACAGAAGTAAATTAAGTCTCAATAAAGTTAATAATTCAAAATAAGGGTCAAACCCTTATAGCTTCTTGCTTGTAAAACAGAGATACAACTACAAAAACCGCCTAATTGATATACACTGTGTCAAATTATATCTGATAAAGACTTCTAAATGCTAACGCTTTACGCTCAAATAATTTATTTTTTATGATCGTAAATATATTTATATAGAAAATATGTTCGCTGTATTAGATTTAGAATGACTAAAGCTAATCAGACATAGTCATCCGAACTAATAGGTATGCAAAATCGGTTGAAATTAACAGGTTAAAAATTCTATCGTAAGATTTGATCCTTACATATACGAACTAACAAGACAAGTTAAATAAAAGCTTGTAAAAAATACATTTATTGAGAGAGGGCGTGATTTGTCCAACGCTTGGTATATCGTACCTTGTAGACATTGCGTCCCTCAGGGTTGAACAGCGCGAACATGTGTCGTCGCGACATGAAGCCCTGCTCGAGATCCCTCAGCTTGAGTCCGTCGAGCGGCAACATGTACTTCTTCTCGCGCTCCTCCTCGTCCTTGAACCACGAGATGCTCTCCGAAGTCAGCACGAACCAGTAGTCGCGAGAACCGCCTGTATGGGAGAAAATGGTTGGTCACCTTAAAAACGGGCCAATGATGTACTGGATCATAAAAAAAATGTGGATCCGCGGATACGAATATAGATTATTAGTGTATAAATTTGCAGCCACAGATACGGATCTCATCTTTTTACTCAATATAGACTGACTTCTTTAATTTGACATCGAACAAATTCAATACCTTACCTTAAAAGCTTACACGACTTTTAGATTATTTACCCAACACTATAATTCGGTATACCGAATTATAACAGAAATGGTGTTCAAGTTTGTTCACCCAAAACCTGATATATTGAGTAAGGTTAGTATATTTCTTACCTTTCATAATTCCTAGATTGTGTATGCACATGAAGCCCTTCCTAATAACTTGGTTGCCAAGCGCACGGTGGCCTGATTTCGTTGAGTTCTCGGACTGGTTTTGTGCGCTGAAATTATAAAAAAGAATTAGTTTTTTTCTTAAGTAAACATTTGTAAACTTCTTACTATCGCCAGACATGCACAATGTTATTAGATGTTGTTGATGATGGTGATCAATAAATTGAAAAAAATAAACAAGATAAGATTGTTGAAGTTAATAAATTGAAATGTAAAAATAAATAACATTAAAAACATTGGAATAATATTGAATTCAGTGTCATGTTTGCGAATTTTTTTCTTTAAAAATAAATATAAAAGTTCGATATAAATGTTTTAAAGATATTTTTGGAAGCCACAATATTTGATTCAGAGTTACATCATTTTTTTTTTCGTATTCTTCTCAGCGCATCCTTTTATTTGTGATCCATATGATGGATGTGAAAAAAATAATCAGTCCGTTATTGGATGGTTCGCTTAAAGTATTCGTAACTACACAAAAAGCCCGTCTCAAAGTTATACAAACATCCAATATGCCGTGTCAAGTTCTGCCAGTCCCTCGATAAAAAAGGAGCTTCAAGTTGTAAATTCAACTTTAATAAAAAAAATACACAATTAATGAATATGAAGTACAACCAAAGCAAAATATGTAGTCACGTCAACGTCAACTAACTTGGCGAATCCGATGAAGTCCTCGTGGTTGGTGTTCATGTACGCGAGCTCGCAGTCGATGAGCAGCACGAGCTGGTCCTTGCACTGCTGCTCGCGGGAGCGCACGTGCGACATGATGATCCGCTCCGTCTCCTCGCGCAGCCGCGGGTACCGGGACATCTGTGTACACGATCCAAGTTACACAATAACCTAGAATAGAATGCTAATTGAAGCTTATGTTATGTTATCTAATAGCGATATCTGACGGCCTCTGCCCTACAGAGATAAGAGCTAAGTAGTGGAAGTTCCACTGAACATTCACTACTTAGCAAGGTCGTAAGGACGACTACGATAGTCGCTCAAGAGTAGAGATGTCACGAATAGTTATATGGCCAAATACCGAATACCGAATATTCGGTCTAACTCTTGGCCGAAGCGCAGAATATTTAGCAACACTTAGTCGCGGTTGTGTCACAACGCGCTTTATTTGTTGGTTGTTAGTGAATTATACTATACGTACTGTATACTAAACTTTTTATGTGACATCTGTTCGCCTAGATCGGACAGCAGACTCTTGCAAGTGATGGTCAGCAAACACAAAACAATATCCTACCCTTTCACAATTTTCTAAGATTTATTTATCATCTCCTGGTAGCAGTGTATGTAGTGACCGGCTGTATTCGGAAGCAGGTATAATTTATGAGGAAAAACGCAATCGTTTGCAATCGAAAAATGCTGAAAAAATTGTTTTCATCAATCATAATTTACCACTGATAGATTTTAAATATTAATATATTCATTTGTTGGTTAAATAAACATCTTTGTGAGTAATATTTTGATTTCTTTCTTTTTCATGATTTGGTATTCGGCCGAATAGTTGGCAATATTCGGCCGAATACCGAATAGCAAAAAAAGTGGCCGATTAACATAATACCGAATAGTTAGTTGCAGAATATTCGTGGCATCTCTACTCCGGAGTAGCGCATATTTGTAAAAATCGTATGATTCCAATCAAATGGGCATGAGTAGAAACATACCCTCAGATGAAATGCGTGCTAGTTTATTAAGTCTATTACACAAAAGGTTTCAAATTAAATTCCTGGTCAGTCAGACATCCAAATAATTAATTTAGATTTATTTTCTGGATGTAAAGAATATGACATAACATAATAGTACGCCGTGTCGTTCGGTCCTAAATAGCACCACCCTTGTTCTTTCCGTGGATGTCGTAAGCGACTAAGCGACAAAATCCAGGAGATGGTCAGCATTGTCTGTGTAAAATCAAAAGCTATTACGGTCGCCAACACGCGCGCCAAGCGCGGCGACAATTGACAAAAAAAACCATGAGAAGAGGCTTATCTCCTGCACTAGACCTATAAAGGCTGATGGATGGATGACAATACGTGAAAGAGCATAGAGCCATCAATAATTCTACCAACTTAAATCTTGCATATCATACCCTCTCGGTGCAAATGCGAACGACATTGGAAAGCTCCTGCACCACCAGATCGACGCACTTGATACACGGCTCCTTTAGTCTGGCGATCTGTTTCTTCACAATGGCCTCAAACGCCATATCCGGGGTGAACAAACCCACCTGTTATGGTAATTTTACATTATAACGACATTCACATTTATAGTTAGGTAATTGATGTATACAAAAACACAAACATGGTAATTGTATTTTGATTGTTAACATCCTCAATGGGTAAAGTAATAACGAGTTTTTGAAGATGTTAAAGTGCTCAGTATTAATTCCTAATAGTTAAACATATTACTTTTAAGTATATTGAAGCTTCTGTACGGAAAACTTATTGCGGAGTCGTCACCGTACCGGTTTGACATATAGTGGGTTTGGGGTTCAATCCCCAGTCAGACAGATACAGAAATGAGTTTTTATTTCTGTTCTAAGTCTGGGTGTTTGTGTATTCGTAATTGTGTGTGTCCATGGCACCCACGACACGACACAAAATCTTAGTGTGGGGCTACGAATGTAGAAAGTGTGAAGCGTTTGAACCATTAATTATACAGCCAACATGTTAGACGAAACAATTCTGATTCTAAAAGAAAATCTATACACAAATTAAGATATCAAACAACAAATAAAGGCATTACTATCTACATATAAACGAACAATCAATGTAGAAACATACTCACCCTAATACCGTGAATGTTTCGAATGGCGAACGCGATCTCTCTGCGCAGTTCCTTCTCATCAAACTCCATCTTGACGATTTCGAAGGGGAACCGTTCGTGGAAGAGCCGGTTGATCTTAGCACCTCCAGACAGTTCGTTAGTGTTGATCTGCGCTGAACCGGACCCTTCGATGGTCCTCTCGAAATCAGTTTGCAGCGTTTGGATCATTCTGGCAGCAACAAAACATCAATTTAAATGCATGTACGTACACTGAGTTGTTCATGCTGTAATCAGGCATTGCATGATGACAGCATGAACAACTCAAAGTACAAATGATTTTCAAGAAACAATATGTCGAAAGGTTTCTAAAAAATACCAAACATAAATATTAACCATAAGATTAAATGTATTTTAAATAGAATAACGAATGTCGCCATCCCTCACAACGCTTAATTCGAAATAAATGATATAAAATTATATTATTTTCATTGAAACTTAATTTATTGTTAAAATAATGTTATTTTAGAAATTATAAAAGGGGATTTTTGAATCATGCCTATTGGAATTGCCTAAACATATGGAAACACCATTATGTTTTCTTTTATTTCTGTTTTTTACGTATGCAGGAAATCACCTTATCGTTTGGTTGACATCAGCCAATTCAATTAATTAAGTCCCCAAACTATCTATTTCCTACTTTACGCTACAATGCCTTGGTCTTGATAAGGGTCATTGTAGCAAAATTTCTTAAATTTATCGGTTTCTTTCTCAATTCTTTAGTTATCAGTTGCTTCTCCCACTTTTAAGCAAGCAAAAAGTAAACCGAAGCAGCCCATGACATATTTATACTATACTAGCTGAAGTACCCGTGCTTCGCTGTGACAAAAAATTAATGATTCTCTCCAACTGTTGGAGGTTCATGAAAAGTGATAAGACCTTCCGGATGTTATATGAGACCTCGTATAAGCCATCAAAAGGTTGCTATTTTTTATCGTTCTCTTTTTATTTAAAACTAGCTGCGGATTCACCCGCGTTAGTTTCGACGATAATATATAGCCTATAGCCTTAAATAATTTTTCAAATCGGACCAGTAGTTCCTGAGATTAGCGCGTTCAAACAAACAAACAAACAAACTCTTCAGCTTTATAATATTAGTATAGATAGAAATATGAAAGTCTGAAACCAAACGGTGTAGTGACGTCACTTAAATAGTGGCCATCATTAAATAGCGAAAAATATGTAAATCAAAAGTAGCCTATAGACGGACCTGTTAAATATAAGCTACATCCATGCAAAATTTTAGGTAAATCGCACCAGTGGTTCTTGCGTGATAGAAACACACATCATCTCATTTTTATATATTGGTATAGATATAGATTATTTCCTACTTACTGCAACATAGCTTTGGTCTTGATGGAGGGGTCATCGGGGCGAAAGTGCTTGTATTGATCGACATCTTTCTCGAGGGTGAGCAGTTGCTTCTGCAGCTTGTCGCGTAGACCGGGCAGGGTGTCGCGGATGTGGTTGGTCAGCTGTTGGTTGAGCACGCGCTGCAGGTAGGGGGTGCCGAGCCGGTCCGCGATGTGACGGTACGATGGATGGCTGGAAATTTATAAAACGTTTATTTTCCCTTAAGGATCCATTTCGCTAATATTATATAGGGTGACCAAAAAGAATTGAAAGATATCAAAGCCACGCATCTGTAATACCTTTTCAGAATCCCTATTAGATGCGCCAATACAGGGTCAGTAGAATACTTTTTTTCACAGTGGGGTCCGAAGTAAATAAAAAATTCTGATTTGAGTAAAAATTTTTTCGTAAAACTTAATATTAACTTCGACACACCCAATAAACAACCATAAATATCATGTCTAACACAAGGACATCAGCACCAATCTAGTGAATATTATAAAAAAGGTACAGCATGTAGATTTTTTTGAATTGTAATCAGTTTTAGTAACAAAAAGTTAATTTTTTCATAAAAACACAAAATACATTATATAACTCTGCAGGGGTTGAGCTTAAAGACCTCTGGTAGAACAATTTTTTGCGGCTGATGACCGAACCAACCGTGGTTTTACCATATTCTTTGCTTCATTAATTCAACTTCACATTTTCATTCACATATCCTTATTGAATTTTTTTGTATGGGACTGTTACTACTTTTTATGCTACCTTCCATTATATTACTTCTTACACAATCACTTTCATATGAAACATTGACAATAGAGCATACTATAATCAGTGCAACCTTAATAAAACGAATCTCAATATAACGACTTCCTCGATTTAACAAATTTTTCGTAATCCCCTTGAATTGTCCCTTAAGAGTCAATGTAAAATATACCTTTACATTTTTTACGAACAGCCTCTATATAACGAATTTTCAAGTATCAAAAATAGTGTAAATACCTCTAATTAACGAATTTTGTCAACTCAAAACCTCTATATAACATTCCCACCAATGTGATTCAGCCGCGACAGGTTTGCCACAGCAACGTTAAAAAATATACTACCTTCCTAATTGGGTTTTAATAAAAAATACATACAATAATTTGATAAAAATGTGTTACCATTTATAAGTAGAAGTTGTTCACTATAACAATATGAGTACTTAATGTTGAAGTGAATTAAACTATTTTTTTACCCCTTTATAACAAATTTTAGACCTTTAACTTTACTTTACCTCAATATAAAAAAAAAAAACCTCAGTTTAACGAATTACTCGATATAACAAATATTTACTTGTTCCTTTCCGATGCCGAGGTTGCACTGTATATATATTACCTGAGGAAGAACTTCCTCTCAGCGGCAAGAGCAGCGGAGATATCCTTGCGACCATCGATATCCTTCTGCGAACGGTTCACGACGCCGATGTAGCCGCGCCGCAGCGGCAGCAGCTTGTTCTCGAGCACGTCACGAGCGTCTGTGCCTTCGTCCATCAAATCTAGCTTTGTGATCACACCGATCGTCCGCAGACCTGTATGAAGATTAGCACCACTACTAAACACACGTCTGTGTACATATCCATCTCAGTTCATGAGAAACAGTAGGTATTCGTCATTGTCAGCGTTATCAATCTAAAAAGTAATTCTAGTTTACTGAAAAATTGATATTACAGTTGTTGATATTTAGTCTAACCAGTCCATCAGCATGTCCATTCAAATAGAAAAAAATACATAATGTAATCATTATTTTAAACCATAACTGTAATAGTTGAAGGTGGTAGAACTGTTAAAAGGTGGTATGAGACACCAAAGGCATTACTGCTACCCCTATTTCTGATAATAACAGCAGTGTAAGTGCCGTTTTTTTTCTGTTTCGAAGGATGTGATTAGGGAGAGATAATTATCAAAGGCTTTTCAACTCAGTCCTCAAGGGTAGCAACAAATATTTAGCCAACCACCTATGAAATTTTAATACTTTCTGGAGTCGATTACAAATATCCAAGGACGGAACTGACCACTTATCGTCAGGTGGATCGCATGATAGTTTGCTACTTCATAAAAAAAACTCATTAGTAAGTTTCAAGAGTACTATTTTGTATTCGCGAAGGTGGTAGAACTCTTTGTGGTTCGACTCCGGAAGCACCACCGCCACATCTATTTCTGCCTAATAACAGCAGTGTTATGCGCTGTTGTGTTCTGGTCTGA
>MOOZ01000061.1:10140-30041 GCA_002930495.1 Cecropterus lyciades | reverse complement strand
ACAAGGTAGTAGAACCAGTGTAGTTCTACCGAAGAATTTGCACCGCCACGCCTTTTTTTAGCGTGAAGCCGTTTTTACGTTTTGGTGGAAAATTGTAATTGCCGGTACGCTTTTATTTGAGGCAACCATCTTAGTCCACGGGAGTAGCAACGCATCGGTAATCAACTTCAGATAGATTCCTGTTCTATATTAAATTGCTTACAGATGTCCATGGGCGGCAGTAACCACTTACCACCATAAGGAGGATTACATGCCGGTTTGCTATTTTAATCTGACAAAAAGAACTCGTTAACAAATGTCGGTTTTGTCTGCACTACGTGAGTAATCGGCTTTACAGTTGCTTGAATATTACTTTACGTCATGCAAAAGGTGGTGTCAAGTCATCCTTGCAGAGAAGAGCGGTCTACAAAATGTGAAATTACTTGACAACGGAGTAGGGGTCATAAGCTTCGTGACGTCACATCTAATGTTCATATTAAAATCTGACGAGGTCTGTCTGTTGGAACGCGCTTTTAAAAAATATATATGGATTTAATCAATCATTGTTTTAGGGTAGGTTTCAAGGAGATATTATTTAATTTATATCTTTGTTTTTAAGCTATGTAAAATCAGTCTCCGATTGAATGTTAAAGATATGTACCGTTATTATATGTAAAATTGTCAAGTAACAAATATATTTAAAAAAATCCAAATATTTTATTATATATATGAGACAAACTTTTAAAAATATGGCATTTGAACAGGTAAGGACTGGCGTCAAACAGACTGATCACCCAAAAATTAAGGGTATATTTTATCTCTTTTCTATCTATATTTCTATGATCTTAGTGTAAAATTTAATAAAGCCCGATCCAATAGTCACGTTACTATCTTTATAATCTCGTTCATAGTCTAGCTGGAATTCATAAAGCAAAGCATACGTTATCACGTAGCTACGATCCCCTCACCTTCCCTCCTCGAATATCGCCCGCCCAGCAATTATTCCACCCTCCCTCTTTTAAAAAACGTGCCTAACGTTGTAGGTAGATGTCCCCCCTAACAAGAGAACAAATCTACCGTAGTATGTATATATTTAACAATACGTACAAGCCGAAAAGATCGCCGGATGGAGCTGATTAATAACATTACATTCGCGTTAAAGCATACTAACAATTAGTTCCTTGCACACTACACGGGCGACTGAAGGTTAATTATACTACGAATTATGCGTGAAAATACAAGAACGTGTGATCATCAAATCATAGGATATTCTTACTGAGTTAAAATACAAATCATCATAATATCCGAACATACTATTATTATGTACATCCTAATGCTTTACAGATTATTTCGCGTACTGGAAATATTCAAAACCGCATTTCACAGCGCATACGAATGCACGTGCTTCACACTTTTTAGATATCTGTGAAAAACTTTTCGCATACATGCTTGGTTTCCTCAAAATGATTAAATATAAAATAAGTTACAATTAAATTTAAATAAACACATGTAAAAGATTTCAAAAATAATATTTATCTCCAAGATTCAATTAATTCCATTTTAAAAAATCGGATCCATTCAAAAACTAGTATTTCACACAGTGAAATACCTGTCTAATCTGTCTAATTTAAATGTGAAATAACATATACCATGTTGTGTAACTGAATAAAATAACACAATTTAAGAATAGAATAATATCTAAAATTCCTTTTAAGGAATTCCAAAATAGTCCTCAGAACACATTTGTGGCTGACCTCAGGGCTCCATTGCTGTCTGGAGTTGGCTACAGTTATCCATTGAACCTGATGGATTTCATGCTTTTACTATTTTCATATTACATAAAGTAAATAATACCTGTGTTTCCATTTATTAGCTGCAAGATCAGAGGTCGCCTTGTAACAATACCAGATCCTCTAGGCAAGAAGTCTCTGAAAGAAAAATATAATGAATAAAATTTTATCTGTTACAATTAACTTACTATTGGAAAGTAAATTTATCCATATACTTATTTATTTTTATTTTTACCACAGCATAACATATCAGGTTTAGTGCTTAGTGAACAATTATTTAGTGACAGCGGGCACAGAAGGTGACAAATCCGCATAGCTGTTGTTCGTGAATATAATTTTCCTCTTCTTAACTTTGATTATTAGTAATTATTTGACTTTTTATAACAACTGTGCTATGTAAAGTTCACCTCTGCCTCCACTAAGATGGCCTCCATTAAAACCCTAATATTTAATGACAACTCATCTGATATGACAAAAACTTCAATAGAAATAATCTGTTCAAATTCCATTATTGTTTATGGTTATCAAAACTTTTCAATTAATAATTCTTATTATTAATATCTTTTTTTTAATGTTTAGTAACAGATATAAATTTTCCTCATTCCTTAGTATTTAAGTGCTTGTAGTGGCATAAAAACAGAAATATGGAGTGTAAAAGTATTGATCATAAATTGTATGAAAGAACTGAAAAGTTAGTTAATATAAAGTTAAAATACAACAAATTTTACTATAAAAAGATACAGACTACAACAAGGCAATTTTATTGTGCAAAACAGATAATTATTTTCAAATTTTGCATCTCCATAATCCAATTAATCAAATAAATTACACACTCATTCATTGATTCATATATCATCTATGTGAGTCATAGAAAACTTTACGAGTAACATACACAGAAAAAAATTATACCAATTTAGTAAAATTTGTTCAAGTTCTTGATAAAGTATAGATTTTATGAAGTGGTATAACTGAACATAGTTACATTTTTTCATTAAATTTTAAATATAGTAAAAAAGTGCACATATTGTTGATATGCATACATATAAAAATAATGGAATAGTTTTAACCCTCTCGGACCAGATGTTGCTTCTACACAACATGCACTTCGAGACCCCATAAAACTACCACAATCAATTAGTTTGGAATCCTATCTGCTTATACTATCAAGCAAGGTCAGTTGGTTCTATAGAAACTCCTAAACACTAAAGAAAGCTGCTTTAATCCATATCAATAGGAATATGGTGAGAGCATCACGTGTTAAATCATTTTATGCCATAATTACTGCAAAAAAGAAAAACATTTCTTTTATAATTCTAACATTCCTTTTAAATAGAAGTTGGTATTGTATATGGTATTAGTTGTTGGATAAATTTAAAAAACTAATAAATTACCATGTATGCGTGCATACATATGGTTGATGTTGTGAAAACATATGTCTCATTAATAAAATTGAAATTTTACGATGAATTCACCAACTAGAGAGTATTTTGAGGCAATTCTATTAAGGAAATCACTTACATTCAATAAGAAATAGGTCTGTGGTTAAACAATTGATTTGGATGGACAGTTTAATCACCTGCTAACTAATGCATGGTCCCAAATAATTTAATAATCATTTGGGACCATGAACTTCTAAATGCTTCTAATGCTATATAACATGCCTACAATTCTTCAGATATTTTAATAATTTTGAACCTTTTATTTATATTTATATTATATAAGTATATTTATAGAAGTAGCAAACGAGAATGTAGTCCTCGTGATGGTAAGTGACCTCTGCCTCCCATGGACAACTGTAATCATCCTCAGATTCAATTGCTGCCCCCTAGGGACCCAAGTCGGAAATCCTCGGATATATATAAGTTTCCCTTACTACACCCTTCAAATCAACACACAGCAGCACTTATCCCTGCTGTTAATAAATAGAAATAGGTGTGGTGGGTGCCTTTAAAGTTGAGCCACAAAGGATTCTACCACAAAAACACCCACCTATATTAAATTTGAAAAATGTTTGGCAACTAATTAGGCCAACATGATAACTTTTTTGGGTCACATGGCTTATTTATGACTAATAAATATTGGACTGCAATATTGAAAATTGAAATACAACAAGGAAAATTTAAGTTATACCGATAATATAACATGTTTAACCTATATCTTTTTCACAGGAAGTTACATGATTTTATCTATAACAATTCAGTCAATAGAGAAACACCATGCATGTAATTGTGTTTAGTAAAGTTGAAATAACAAAGACACTCAAGAAATAAATGTCATTCCACAATATCTATTTCACCAACATAACTAAAGTTTTTGAACAAATGCTTAAAATATTTCAATTCAATTCTTTACATCATAGAATGAGCATAAGTGGGTAGCTATTTTCTGTGAACTAAATCATTTCCATCGGGATAAAGTAATCAATGAGTATATTATGTAAAACCTTGAACATAGAAAATTGTTGCATCCTCGCATGTTCAACAAACAAAACCATATTATAGCGAAGACAAATTAAGTAGGAATCAGGCATATTATAGCAGTTGGGACATTTTTCAATATAATAACTATTGTTTGAAGTGAATACTTCAATAATAAATTTTAAGGCAAATACTTCCAACTAGCCATTTTCTGATATGGTGTCCGGTTTCCGTTTTTTGTAAAGACTTTTGTAATTTCGGCCAAAATGCTCACCTGCCGACAAAGTTTTCTAGCACCGAACTTTTCCCTGCGGATTGACCACCCACAACTGCAATTTGTGGAAGATCTAAGGACATGTGCACGCCCATTTGAACAAATGCATCTTGCAATTTGTTCACAATGGGAATCAATTGCTGCATTCCGAAATTCCCAGACATTTTTTATACGATACATCAATTTTTACAACTCAAAAACACTAATTATTTGCTCATCATCTATCCTTCACAACATCGATAAACTAATTTATTTTTCAATATGGTGGTGGGTGGGTGGTTATGGTAACGACACGTTCCGTTTTACAAATTAATAAATAAATTGGATGAAACGCAGTCGTTAGATGCTCTAACTTGGAAACCATTTAATATTATTATCATTTTTCTTTTCTTGATGAAAGAAAAAATAAAAACAATCCCGATTCAAATAATTAAAATACGTTACTATACGATACCACTATTTAAAAACAAAGATGTTTCAAGATTTACGAGATCAATACTGCGTGACATGCGCATCAAATGTAGGGCAGATATACGAAAATAATAATTAAAATACTACTTTTCATGAATGATCGCTTTAATTGCGTTTTATTTTTGAAGAATACAATTATTGGTACGCATATAAATAAATATTAGCGCCTACAAATCGATATTTTATTATTATATAAGACTTCAGTAACTAGGGTTGTCCATACATCAATCCTACCACTTTTTATGATAAATAATTGTCCAGGCTGTTATTACAAGCAAAATTCTTAATAAGTTTGAATTATCTAATGTACAATTACTAAAATGTTTTTTATGTTCCTATTAATATATACATATTTATGAACCATGTCAGACGTAATATATATATTTCTAACAAAATGTTGTAATACTATGATATAATATAGTAATGTTAATGAGAAAAATAATTTAATTGAGTTACGTACCTGCCAACGAAATTCTCGAGCACCGAACTTTTTCCAGCAGATTGACCACCTACGACTGCAATTTGTGGTAGATCTAATTGCATATGAACCCCCAATTGAGTGAAGGCATCTTGTAGCTTGTTAACAATTGGAATCAACTGTTCCATTCCTATGTTACCCGACATGGCTGCCGGTTTACTCAAACACTCTTCGTTATATGAACTTCTCCGCAGATCTTCACTCGCTTACTGATTTTTCGTCCATCAATATACTCGGGGGTCGTATTGCGCAAGCGTGAACCAGACAAAACCCAAAGCTCATTTTAGTTCATATATATAGGTCTTGATGAGACCTACATAAATGTAATTATATAATATCCGTATAGCTATGTTGTAATCACGACTTCAACCTTGCAAAGCCGTGAATCAAGTACAAAAACCTATTTAAAATAGATACCATTAACTTATAGGTAGTGAGCTATGTTCATTACACAAGGGTTAGGACAAGTAATTTTAAAATGTCTAACTTGTTACATCATAAATAATTATCCGCAAGCATTATATAATGCAACGTTTTTAGATAGTAACCAAATTAATTGTACGTCTGTACAGACAGGTAAATACTATAGGAGAGTACGGTAAATACGTACATTGAATTTTAATTAGTAATTTAGAATTATAATAACAATGCTTGTATAACAACAAGCAATCAAGCCTTATTGGACGTATAAAAATCTTAATACAACTTTTTAAAATTGTAATTTGAGCAGCTGAAGAAATCGTACCTATTTATGAGGTATAATAATTAAATTCTTCGAATTATAATATAAATATATTGATTTGACTACATCGAACAAACTCTACTTAGCTCACTGTAAAATTTGAAATAAAACTTAAATTAGCAATATATCCCATCGTTGCGTATAAAATAAAAAATGGTCTGCGTGTCTTTACAGTCAAAATATTTTTTGATATTTTCTCTGTCCTTTTTCTTTGTGTTTGAAATTGTATCAAACCAAAACTTCTGAACTCTTTCAAGGTATTGATACAAATCCATTACACTATTAATAGGCTTACATTAAAGTGACATCGAGACTTTATTTCATTAAAATCCATTATTTCTTTCACAACTTATTACAATTTAAATTTATGTTACCTTCTTTACACTCAGACGAAACCGCGGAGCGAAGTTGATTAAAAGTAAATTCAAATCGTGTATACTCACCCTTACAGTTGCATTAAAGCATTTTATAATACATATAACTAAATTAAAATATTAATTTCTCAAATAATGAAAAAAAAGATTTTAACTAATTATGTTGAATCATACAATCATAATATTGTTTTTTTAATGTAAATCAAATTATATTGAACGCAGCAATGTCCTCTTTCTGATGTTGGGTGTAGAGTGCGCTGTGTCGCGTCTTTGTGACGTCACAGTATTGATTGTGAAGGAGATTGTCTTTTGGAGACGCCATCTTAAATAAAGTGATATAAGTTTTGGTAGTGTAGAATAAAGAAAAAATCTAAAGTAATCTGCTTGTAATAAATTAGCATTTGAGCTTAGATAATTTTAATTTCATATAACTGAGTATTACGGACCAAGGTACACATATATTTTGCTTTTGTTATTTTTCGTATCGAAATAAATTCGGTTTGTTATGTACCGTTTTCCCAGAGAATAATTTGTTAGTACCGTTATTTTATGTGGATTTCTAGTTATTTGAGTAGCAGGAATATAGATTGAAGTGTGTTAATTTGTAAAACAAAAATGAAAATTTCTCGTCATCGATCCAGCGTCCGTTCAACGTACGGATGTAACACGAACACGTCAATATACCTCGGAGGGCAGGGCTCAAAATTGTTCCATCATAAGTGCTGTGAAAGTGTTCTCCTGTTTTAGTGATTTGTGACTATTTCCGCACAGTGATTGTTCATGTGGCTAGCGGTTGTTTCGTAAAATTGCAAGTGAAGTGATTAGAAAAAGCGAGAGAGCGCGAGAGTAGTATTGAAGGACGATTCTTTGTGGTGATTGTTGGTAGATGTTTGGCATACCGCAGTGATGCAGTGAAGTATTGTATAACTAGTGTGTGCTGGTTGCAGTTGGTGGTCGGTGAGAGGGTGACCTCCTGATGGTGTGTACATCGCAGCATGTCTGCACTCTCGACGCCGGGCGGCGGAGGCACTACGGCGCAGAGCAAGCCGACGTCCGGCAAGCAAAAGTATCAGAAGTTGGACATCAATAGTCTGTACTGCGCCAGCAAGGTGAGTTTCTTACGTTACACGCTAAAACAAGCTCTGAGGGTGTATGTAAGACATCCTAATGTTTAAAAGTGACAAAGGAAAGATTAGAAAGTTGTAGTGAACTTTATTAAAAAGGTTACTTTAACTGCACTTATACTTCCTTATTTCATGGGTTATATGGATACCTAAATCAACAGTATTTACAGAGGCTGAGTACTATTGAGAAACAATTAAATAACTGAGGAATCTTATTGTTACAGTAAAATGTTAAATTGTGAATAGACTAGACTGTTTTACATTGCAATAAAATTATGACCTACTTATGGTCATTGGTCAAGTTTATACATTAACTTTCTATACTTTAACACCATAATAGTAAATTGTACACAGTTTAAGTACTGCACATATTACTTAACATATGGAAATACACAATGAATTCCAAACATGTTAAAATTTATTTTATCATACTTATATTCATTGTTAAGTACTGCAAGCTTTTCTGTTTTATTATAATAATGTCAGCTGTTATTTATCATACTTAAATGTAACAAATGGATAATTATTGGTAAATTTGTGAAAGTCCCGATTTTTATATCTCTAAATGAGCATAAAATTATGACATAATTATTAAATTGTATGTATGTAAATTTGATCATGGTAAATAGGTCAAGGCTAGACGTCTCTTAAAAACTTTGGACCTAAAACACGTCACACAACAAATTTCTTAATCAAAATGCTTTTATAGAAAAAAAAAGCCCCATGTGTGGTTTTTTGAATTATGTATAATTGTAAAAACTTATCTTTATAACTCTTATTTGTATAACTATATTTTTCTTTGTATTTTTAGTTTTATTGTTAATATACGTAGTTTATCATTAATTATGATCATGGGAAGTCAAATTTTCTAACTCAATTCAAAGTGTTAATCGCAAAATGTATTATTACATTCCACTTAAACAGAGTGGCCTTCACAGGAATTACTGGTTTTACCTATTAGAGTTCTATTGAATGGCATTGTTCACTTCCTTACAAAAGGTATAGGAAGTTGCTGGTTTTTGTTCAATAACATTTGTAAAATTTCAGGTGTTATTTATGATGTGTGTAAGATTTAAAGTACAATATAATTTTTTGATAATTTCAGAACGAAAACTCTGAACCGTCCTCAGTGAAAGCTCAACTAAGTCGCAAGCATGGAATGCAAAGTCTTGGAAAAGTACCTTCTGCTAGACGCCCACCAGCTAATCTACCTTCTTTAAAAACAGAAACAGGTCAAGATTCAAACGTTAAGTAAGTGTTTTGTTTTTAATATTAAAATCGCAGAGACACAATACTAATTGTTATCAGATTCATTACCTCAGCTGATGCATGCTTATAAATAAAGTCAAATTTAAACATTCATAATAAGCAGATTCTTTTCAGGATTAAGGTAAATGTTTTATGTAAAAGTGTTCATTTTGTTCATAAAATATATTAATGATGTAATGAAATCTAAATTTTAAGCGCTATGAGAATGTTATCTACAACAACTATAAATATTTTCGAGGTACCGTTATCACAGTAGTGTAGAGCATTACTTATGCATCATGTTAAAAATGAGTATGGATGTATTGAGTTGAATACTCCCCCATAATCCCCCCCGAATAATACCCCCATTAAACACAAGAGAAATCTACTACCGACAATTTATATAATATGTTGCACAACCTCCAATAAAAAGGATAAAGTGGAAGATCCTGTGTCTGATACCAGTAAGTTAATTTATTGACATTCTGATCAATGTAATAACAATTATTTCAGCTCTGTTTCGGCTGTAACTACAACTGTATCAACACCAGCAACATGCACATCCCAGGCAACAGTAAGTATTCAAACTTATGTTCAAATGTTATGTAATAAAAATGTTTTGCTTCTAATGTAAATCATCAATGTTATGTTCCTTACATACATTTAAACAAGCAAGTATGTTATAACTGTATATAAAAATTATGAATGGACATTTACTTAACATTTCTTTTCTGTAAACCTAACACAACAAGTAGAACAAAAATAGTTTAAATGCATGGCTGTCCTACATTCCAATCCTATATCAAATAAAAATGCAGTATTTTGAAAGTTAATTAAATTTTAAAAAAGTTAATAAAATTTTTATCTATACTGCAATATGATCATAGAAAATGATTTCAGACAACTACATCGAACAGCGGTGTAATTGCGAGCGGCGCATCAGGAGGATGGGGAGCTCTGCCACCGCCATCTTCGTCACACTTCCCCAACGAATTTCCTTCATTGGCAGCTGCTGCTCAGCCCTCACACCGATCTGCAGAGCATGGACCACAGCCACAACTCAGGCCACAAAGTAATAAAATATACAAGACTGATTATTTTTGCATTTGTGTTAATTTTTGATTTTATTTTTTAAATCCATTATTACAAAATTTTAATTTTATTTAATACAATAACTTGTAACTAACAACTAATCAATTACGGAAGTAGAGCAAAGAAAAAAGCGATTACTAATAATAAAATACGTTTCTACCTTTTGCTCCACTTCCGTTACGCGTGACGTAACCGAATGTGACAAGGCCTTAAAATTTTACTCAATTTTTATCAAATCGCATAATAAATTTTCTTCTGGTAGTTTGTATTTATTGTTAATTGAATTAGTCTACATATACAGACAATGAACATGCCAGGCACATGTTATGGCAGCAAAATAATAATTTTCTTTGAAATATTTTGATGGGCGTGGCCCTTGTCTGCAGTAGTATTATGATAATATCTATCATCTATCCTTTTGTCTATCATGGTACGTGTCTTACCTACTCTTTCCGTAGATATAAACTACCTTATGCTTTGTTTATTTAATTTTGTTGATAACTATTTTGATGATTATTGAACCTCTTACAGCGGAAGGGAGTTGGACGTGCGGTGGCACAGCAGGCGTTCGGCAAGAAACTACATCGTCTCCCGCCGCCGCGCCCGCCTCCACGCCTGTTTCACAGCAGACACCCGCTTACCGTGCAATTCTCCCATCCTTCGTGCGTAATTTTCTCATATATTTTTTATTTCTAACGCGGACTTAGAACAGTGTCTGATTTTACTTATACTGGTGGTGTATAAGTAAAATCAGACATTTATTACCTTAGTGTGTGGTTCAACATAAGCTGGTATAAATCAGAACTAATTTCATTATACTGAGTTGCATTACTAAATCTATATTTATATGGGACTAAACCAAGCCAGTCCAGAAATTGGAAAAAGTTGATGAGTACGTCAGATATCGGCGACTGGACGAATTGCTCTTAAATATAAACATTTCAGTTTTCAGTTCAGTCACCTTTTTGTCTTTTGGTCAATTTACACTACCAGGCAAAAAAATGTTCCAAATGAATTAGAAATAAGTGCCTTATTCTTCTTCAACAGCTGATGAAAGGTAGCAGCAGTAGCGGGCTCGTGCCGGGAACACTAAGCACGTTTCGCGATAATAGAAGTAATAATAGCAGTGGAGCAGCCACTGTTAGCAGTAATGCGGGCGGCCAGCGACAAGCACCGCGCCAGCCCGCCACACCCCGAGCCGTTGAGGTCCTCACCGCTCGGCCTATACTACGCGAGGAACAAATTTCCTCGCTAGATGACATATCTCGTGATGCTGGATGGGCACAACACGACGATATTGATTATGAGTGAGTAACACAATTTTTTTATTATTGGGAATGAATTATTATTGTACTTAATTAATGTGCATTACATTATTTTGCTTTCTTTTTTCAGTCAAAAATTAGACTTCTCGGATGGTGAGTCTTCAACACCAGCGAATAAATCCAGTTCTAAAAACAACAGAGCGTCTGTAGATAATGATCGTATAGAATCCAAGTTTCAAGAGCCTGGTGATGAAGACTTACTTTGGGCCGAGCGACGGCAAAAACAAAGCAATGAAATGGCCCAGATAGCTGCTCGAGCACGAGCGCTTAAGGAGGAAGAACAACGGCGACAGGTGCGTGATACATCAGCTCCGCAGCAGACGAAAGATTCTCGTGACTGCGTAGAAAGGAATGAGCGAGACCGTAATGATAATCGTGATAGAGACAGTGATTCTCGTGAAAAGGAAAGATTTGATAATAAAGACAGGGATAGAGTGGAAAATAGAGACAAGGAGCGAAATGAACCACGTAACAGAGATACGAATTTCAAAGATTCTCGTAATGATATACGGGACAGAGAAGTGAGAGACAAGGACCGTGTTGAAAATAGAGATAGGGATAATAGGGAACGATTTGATGCCAGGGAAAGAGATCGTGAACGTGACCGCGACAGGGATCGACAAAATGAAAATAGAGACAGGGGGAGGAACGAAAACAGAGATCGACAAGAAAATGATAAAGACAGAGGCGATAACCGTGACAGGGACCGTAACGATAATAGGGACCGCATGGATCGTGACAGATATGACAGAGATAGAGACCGAGCCGATAGAGATCGCGATCGTGATCGTATGGATAGAGAAAGATTGGATCGCGACCGAGATTTTAGAGACAGGGATTATAATAGAGATCGAGAACGCGACCAATCAAATCCAGCGTTTTCTAAAAATTTCCAAGCTAATATGCCTCCGCGTTTCTTAAGGCAGCAACAAAATAGGCAGCAAGAAGAACAGCATAAAGGCTGGGCGTTTTCGGGTAAACCAGCGCCACGTCGGCAGGAACCACAATCTTACAACGCTCCGCGGCATGCCCCGCATAACGGCCGTCGTTCTTACTCAAGGTATGCTATTAACACAATGTTTATATTTAAAAAAAAACCTTAGTAAGTTCATCTTAAACGGATATATGTTAAAAAAGTAATCTCATATTGGGGCAAATAATTGTAATATGTATTTCCAAAGAATAATTACATTATCAAGTAAAAAAATAAGTAGTAATTAGGATAATTAATTATGACAAAAAATAAATAACATCAATGACTTATTCTCATATAGTCACATTTATTCTTATGTTTAAATTTAAATTTAATTTCTTATGGTTTTTATTTACAGAGATTATTCAGACCGTGAGGATGATTTAAGAAGGGACAAGGAGGGATCTGGTCCTCAATGGCGATCTGAAATGCAAGATTACGATAGGTCTGGAAGGGAATTGGATAGATCCAATTCAAAAGATTCCTATAAAGATTATGACTATAAAGATAGAAGAAGTGATAATGAAAGAAAATCAATAGATAGCACTGTTGAACACCCAAGTAGAACTGCAGCAGATAAATTGACTGAAGTTTTTGAAAGAAAAAGTATAGGTCTTACAGAACCGTTTGCTTCAACTGATTTACCCGCACCTACGCAGGCTCCAGAAAGGCGAATCACTCCGCCTTCTAACGCATCGCAACGAGAATCTTCTGAAAAGGACTTTGGTAAAGCTTCATGGGCTGAAGTTGCCCAAGAAGAGCAAAGTGCAACTGTCTCAAAACCTGATGCAGTTACAATGTCTAAGGAAACGGATATGATTGTTAAAGATCTAAAGGAACCTGAATCTATAGAAATGAAACCAGCACCACAACAAACTGTTTTAGTACAAACACCACAACAGAACATGTCATCCAACAACATTGCAAACTCCTACAACCAAGCATTACAAAATCAAGCTCATAAATATCAAAATAATGCTGCCATCAATCAAAACTTTCACTCGGTTTCTGAATACAATCCTCCTACATCTCAAGTTAATTCATTTGGCGGTATACAGTCTCAAAATACAGTAGCCAATAATCAATCGCAACAATTTTCTGAAAATCTCAATAAACCTATTAATCTACCTCTTCCCAAACCTGTTACTGTTACTCTTAATGATACACCTGCCAATCTAATTCAGCCCCAAAAGCCATCTGTCGATCAAATTTCACAACAAAATGTTAGTAAACCGGCACTTCCACCACAAAAGACTGAAAAAGAGGTATCTGAAACCGAATCAGTAGTATCTAAATCTAGCAATGATCCATCTGCAGGAAATAAAACCGGAGATGCACGTCCAATAGATCCAGTGGCGGGAAATATAGATGTTTCCAAACGAGTCGTAGACGAGAAGAGGAATGAGAGGTTTAGTAATGAGCAATTAAACAAAATACCAGATAAAGAACCCATTGAAAGGAAATCTAGCGGGTCGGGATCTGAGAAAAAGGGTAGAGGTTTTGGTGGTGGCGGGTACAATGTTTACAGTAGAGGTTGGGGGTCACGTGAATCTCGCGGGCGACGCTCGCATCGTAGCTCACGATCGAATAATAGAGCGAGTGAATCCGATGGATCTACTGACGGTGCCGCTAATACGCAACGTAAAGAACGACGCAGGGCTCCACGTAGCCCTCGTGGACCTAAAAAGCCTGATAGACCGGAAGATACAATTAATCCGCCCGTTGACCAAGTTCCACACATAGTAGATAATATGGAAAATAGAGAACCATTTGCGCCACGAGGCCAGCCTTCTCGACGCGGAAGAGGAGGATTTCAAGGAACTTCAAGACCGCCAGCACCCGCTAAAAGGGTTGCAGGTTATGGGCCTCCTAATACTAAAAGTCCTTTCAGTCAAGCTAATAGAGCTGTGAAGGACAATGAAGAAATAAAAGATAACTTGCAAGATGACAAAGCTAAGGGTAACAAACCCCGAGCGGGTTCTTCGACAGGTAGAGGGCGAGACCGGCGTCCGAAAGGAGCTGGTGGTCCACAAAGTGGAGAAGATGAAAATTGGGAGACAACGTCTGAACATTCCGAAGGTGGTGGTGCTGGTTCCCAACGTCGATCTATTGGAGGAAGACAATCAAGTCAATCTCAAAAGAGCCAAGGTGGGCGCAATCAGAATTCTGGCAATAGGCAAAATAACAATCGAAGCCTTCAAGGCGGAAAGAAAGATGCTGTAGGTGAAATTAAAAATGCCGATATTATAGAGGCTATGACAGATCTTAAAATATCTGGTGTTAAAAAAGACGATGAGGTTGTTGATGATGGCTTCCAGGAAGTACGAAACAAGAAAAACTCAAAAGATGCAAGAGCCTCTTCAAAAGAAGACAATCAGAATATCCCTAAGCAGCCAAGATCTCGTTCAAACCAAGGCGGTGGTAGAAATGGATCTTCCACGCGAAATGCAAGCGATAAATCTAACTCGCGAGGATCTGCACCAGTACCAGGAAAGCCTAGTACACAATATGATCGTCCTCGCCAAGCTAATCTAGCACCACGTTTTGTTAAACAAAGGCAAAAGCAACAAATGGGTCTTATTGTGTTTGGCCCAGATACTGGTGCAGCTCCTCCTCCACCCGCTGTAAACGCTTGGGATAAACCAATATCTCAATCTTTGCGCGGTAATGTTGATGAGCCCACTGAAGTGGTCGATAACAAATCTAGCCAGTCCAGTCAACGTAGCACTCCTGGCGAAGCTCCCGTAGAAAATAAATCGACCCCAGCGGCATGCGCACTCGTAACTGATAAATCTGGTGTTCTAGATGGGACCACTCCACCAGTAGAAACTATTATATTTGAAAATACTAACTATAAGACTGCTCCGCCTGCTGAGGCTTTAAAACAAAAATACCAACCAAGCGCGAACACTGCCAAACCGCAAGGGGAAGAAATGACCTCGGAAATGGAGGCTCGACCTCTAGCATTTAATGGAGATGTTAGATCTCGTCCCAGATCAATACAGGAAATTATGTCCGAAAGTGGTAGACCTGTATCTGAAGCAGAAGGCACCCTAGGGCTCCAAATGCCTTTTGATACGTCCCAAAAAGCTGAAGACTCTTCTGATATGAAACTGGACTTTGCTTTCGATTCTGATCTTGGACAACTTACTGAAGATAAGTCTGCTAAATCTCTCGGGTTGCCGCGTGGTACACATATGAGCACCTCAAACACAATCTCGCCCTTGGCAGCTGATCTCAATTTAAAAATAGCAAGCGTGAAGAAAGTTTGGGAAATGCCTGCGGTAGCCGAAGGAAGCGAGGAATTGCAATTTTCCGGATTTGAAGAAACAAACAATGAAACTGGCGCGCCGCCTAATGTTTGTAAAGTGAAACCCACTCAACAGTTGCAATCACCGCCGCCTCAACATTACAATCACGTGGGATATCAAGGTGGCTACGGCGGTTTATCTGTTCCTTCGCCGCCGGCAGTGTTTAATTTTAACTCATCGCAACAGCTGCTGGGATCCTCACAGCAGCTGCCGCAGCAAGGTAGCTTGTATGGAGCATTCTTAGACCAGAGCCGCGGACAATTTGGCGGGTTCCCAGGAACTCCATATGGCGCTGGATCGGCTGCTCCATACAACTATCAACCGCCACCTGACATGTTCCAAAGTCTTCCAAGTCAGTACCGCATGGTGAGTGTTAATAAATTTTTTTCATATATTTTCTGCAATACATTATTTTAATTGTCTCACTTGAAATTTCGTTTTATGCTATCCTAGGCGGCAGCTGCTGGAGGCGGCGCAGCGTTTGGTCAATCAGGACAGCTGGGTAATAATCCTAGCACAGTTCTTATTTCAAGCACATCAAACTCTCTTATGTCGGCTACTGTTAAGCCCTCGTCACAACAGATAGGAGCGATCGGTCAGTATTATGATTTATTTTAACATCTATTTTGTAATGTGTATTATATAAATACTTACATTCACTAGAATTAAGTCGCGAAGTATGCTCCAGACATCTGATCAGCGCTGTGATACTTGTGCTCAGCAGTGGAAGGTGTATGAGTTGAAGATAATCATTCCTTAGTTTATATTACATAGTAGATTACAATAGTAGTAGTTTTAAATATTTTTTTCATATTCATTTCAGCTTTAGATACATAGTTGGCACCCAAATTGAATGTTGCACGCATCTACTGCTGTGGTTCCCAATCTTAGTCCATAATAGCGACAAGATTCTATAACATTTTAGGCTAATATTATCGCGGAATTGATACATTTTAATATGTTACGGGTACTCACGATATGCGGTTTTGAATTTCTTTAAAAAAAAAAAAAAAAGATTCTATACAGTTAATATCGTACTGAATTTAAATTTTAAATACTTTGTGGAATAATCTTAAGCTTTATTATATATCGTCGTTTAAGTTCTATCACCGCGTAAGTCATTTTTGGAATTTTTTTTGGAGAGACAAAAACCGATTAATTTTACATAGATGCAACTAAAGTTTCATTTAGTAATTTTAATTTTCCATAATTTAAAGGTATTATTGTGTCGTACCTTGATTCTGTTTGGACAAAACGACGCGTATTTCGATTCCAATGACGATGATTTTCAAAATGTCATTACCGCCAAAAAATTACTTACTCGGTGCTAGAACTTAAACGACGATATATATAGTCTGAAAATGACATTTTTTTGGGAATTACAACAAAGATATTCAGAAATCATGTAGTGTATATATTAACCCATCTGTAAATAGTTAACAATTGCATACATTTTTTTATCATATAACCTACAATTATTTATTAATGCAATTTCTTGATATATGCCTATTTTTACTATGGATAGGAAGCAAAGGCGGTGGCGTCGGCGGCGTTGGCGGCGTGAACACGTTCCAGCAGCAGTACATGGGGTACTCGGGGCCGGTGGGCGAAGCGCCCTACTCGCTGCCGGGGCTCCTGCCGCGGCCCGCACCCCCCGCCTCGTCGTACTACTCGCCGTACCAGCCGCCTGCCGCCCCCGCGCCCACCTACCCGCTGCAGTTCACGCAGCCAGCTCAATCAAACGCCTTCAGCTCGCAGTTCCTGTCCTCGCAGCTGCACGTTGCCGCCGCCGTCCAACAGATGCAGGTGAGTTGTGTGCCCGAAGGTGACAAGGATTCATATAAATAACACGAGTATATTATTACAACACGAATGTATATTGTAATGCAAAATTTGTAATTTTCGTGTAGATTGTATTGATTCAAATTCAGATGTGCCTAATATCCCGACATTATTACTTTTCCCGGAAAAGAGTTTTTTTATCTTGTCCTAAAAGTTTCTTAAAGTTGTTATGAACTATTTCAATTTTTATTTCAATTTATCAAACCCAAAAGTGCACTAAAAAATGGAAATTAACATGTTTTTTTGCATTATAACATCTTGCTTGCTTGATACAAAACCTATCACAAACCACATCTATCGATATATATGGTTTGTAACTTGATGTGAAATACCTTATTAACATCACAGCAACAGTACCGAGCTCCGCCACTGCAGCAGCAATACGCGCCGCCGCAGCCGCGGCCGCCGCCGCAGCAACAGCTGAAGAGTCCGCTGCACGAGCACGCGAACGGCTTCGCGCCGCTGTGCGACGCGTCCTCGCCGACGCCCAAGGGCGTCGCGAAGCCGCAGAAGCCGCCGCACTCGCCCCCGCACAAGTACCACGCGCCGCCGCCGCACGGCCCGCACGCGCCGCACGCCGCGCACCCGCAGCACCCGCAGCACCCGCCGCCCGCGCACACGCCGCACCAGCACCACCAACATCAGCAACAGGTTATACTCTACGCGAATTTACGTCCGTTTAAGCTGGGTCTACGCTATGCTCGTAGATACGTTTACATGAAAACGTACAACAATTCACGCTTCGTGGCAAACGAGTGACGTTGTAACGTTTTTTCATGAACACAAAGTGAATCCACAAATATAATGCGTGGATGTGTGCGTAGTGAGTTTTGTATGAGTATGATTTTTTTAAATATTTACTTATTCTAGTTTATTTTTTCCTCTAAAGCTTAAATTCTAAAAAACAATGTAATCGTGGGAACACCGTGAAGATTCTTGTACATGTTATAATACAAATGAGAAGTTGCAAATGCGCACAACGTTTCGCGAATATATTAGATATTCAGCTTTACGTTCATCATCGTTATCGGTCACGATTGATCGCACTGACCCATATAATATTTTTTGTTTCTTAGCAAATGTTGCCCGGAGGCAACAACGGTCGGTGCGGCGGCGGAGCGAGCGGCGTGAACGGCGGCAACGCAATGAACCGCGGCGGCATGGTGGCGCCGCGCTACCCCGCGCCCATCCAGCGGCCGCACGCGCCCGCGCTGCCGCTGTACCGCGCGCCGCCCGCGCCCGCGCCGCGCCCGCAGCACGCGCCGCGCCCCAACCTCTACTACCATCACCACCAGCGCAGTGAGTACCCGACGCCCTCGCTCTGACGTTCCCACTGTGACCATCGCCCGGGGTGTAATGAAATGGACCTGGTGCCCGTTTGCGCAGACGGCGGCGGCGGAGCGGAGCGCGCGGCGGAGAGCGGCGACGCGGCGGTGGAGGAGGCCGGCGAGCCCGCGGCCGCGCCCGACGCGCCGGCGGCCGCCGAGGTGAAAGCGGAGTGATCGCCGCGCCGCGACCCTCTCGATCGACGCTCGAGCGCTCGACGGACGTCCGCCGACCTCGCGGAGTTTAGGTTCTCGGTATTTTAATTAAGTCGTAAATTATGAAAGTGATGTAAGATTATTTAAAATTTGCACGGCTCGCGCGCCTCGGTCCCGCCGCGGTCCGACGTCCGCTCCGGCCGGCCCGGTGGCCGCGAGGGCGCGCGGCAGGCGCTCCGTTTGTTTGTATGTAAATATATTGATCGGACGGACATCCGGCTGTCTAATTGACTGTTATATTTTAAGTATATATTATATATGTATAAAAGCGAACGGTCGGCGGCCTCGCAGCGATCTATCTCAGTATCGCGAGGACTGTACGTCCGATGGACCGCCGCAGCCTCGAGACATCTCACTAGTGAATATGTAGCCACGGTTTTGCATAACGAATGTCGATGCAATATAAATAAATAATAAAATGTTTTTGGAGCAAAGACGACCGAGTTGCGATTGTCGTCAACTGACCGGTGCGCTTTAGCGCTCCATGTATCATAATCAATAATTATATGCGAATAAAATTATTATGACCGATATTGTATTTTACTACTCCTAATATCCTATCCCTCTATTTCATCTTTATAATTTGTCCATCTACTCAAGTAAGTGGTAACTCAGAAGCAAACTAGTTTACGAAAGATAAATTACAATAGAAGAAATGCTTCTTGTGCATGTTGCGTTATTGTTTTGTCTATTTCGCTGAAAAAATGCTTGGATATAACAGGTTATATTGAGGATATATGTTGGCCGAACAACTATACATAGAATTTACATACGGAATCCTCACATGTCCCCTATTATCAATTAATGTTTTTTTTGTATAGTGTGATGTTGGAGGTAGGGTCGCCATGTGATGTTAGGGTAGGGTCGCCATGTGATGTAGGGGTAGCGGGGCGGCTACGCGGCGAAGGAGAGGTTGCCCG
>MOOZ01000060.1:3788811-3805541 GCA_002930495.1 Cecropterus lyciades | reverse complement strand
CCGTCGACACGCACGAAGTCGACCAGACATTCGAACGCTGCGAGTCTTACGTCTGTTTAGAAAGACATTAAAGATATTATTAAGTACATCAGAATTGTATAATATACGTGTTACTTCATTATATCATGGGTGGTTGTGGTTGTGCTGTATGACAAGTGGTGGTTTATGTAGAACAGGAGTTGTCTATTCCTACATTCCGATACAAGTCAATACAATTATGTACTCGATACTTTTGTTTCGATACCAAATATTTTTAGTGTCGATATAAATCCTGCGATACTAACAACTATCGAAACGAAAGTAGTTGGTATCGAATCAAAGTGTAAAAATGTTATATAACAAGTTTTGATAACTGAATGCACCTTTCTTTGTTAACAAGTCAGACTATGAATGTAATGAAATTAATATTTCCTTGTTTTATACAAGCAAGGAAATATTAATTTGCCCTAGTTTGCCCTAAAACACTTAGTTTTTGTTGCAACAGCAGTTCCAAGTGAATACTTATTTTCCAAAGCGGGTGCAACAATGTCACAAACAAGGAACATACCTTTACTCGTAATGAATAAATATTTTTCTCTTCTTACATTAGCCATTAACATGAAAATAAAATGTATCGATATGAGTAAATATCGATACGTTCAGGATACTCATATGAGTAGTATCGAACAACAATTTAAGTACTACTACAACTTTAGGAAAATGGTACCTTTTGGGTATCGGAACGTCTCTAAACAGGATTTGTATCTGAAGTAAATCACAGACGCGTCCATCCTTTTGAAGACTAAGAAAGTCGTCTCATATATAAATAAACCGACAACCAGAACCTCACAACTTTATAATCGTTTTACGTTACAAAATGGCATTCGAGTAGAACAGGATTTCTATCTGAAGTTAATCACAGATGCGTTGCAAAACCCAAGTAGCGATGTCATTAAGTGATCTCGAAAACAAATCAAAAAGAATTAGGAAACAATCTATACATATCTTTAGATATAAATATTAATTACTAAAATTTTTGTCTGTCTGTCTGTATGTACTGGGTAATCCCTGAAACCGCTGGACCGATTTTGACGAGACTTTCACTGTTGGATAGCTGATGTCATAAGGCGTAACTTAGGTTACTTCTATTTTAGAAAATGTAATTAGGGTTCCGCACAAAAGATTAAAACTTATGAAACCGCGCGCACTCTACGTGCACGCAGTTACCGTCATTGCCGCTAATGTCAGTTTAATGTCAGTTGCTATCAATCCTCTATGAAATAATGCTATACTGTTATTTTTTATAGCATGGAAGTAGCAAACGAGCATGCAGCCCACCTGATGGTAAGTGGCTACTGCCGCCCATGGACGTCAGCAATCAACCTTAGGTAAGATCAAAGTCTAAATCTAAGGTTAGCCATAGATGCGTTGCTACCCCTGAGGACTCAGATGGAATGCCTCGGAAAAGTATGTCTCCCTTACCACACCCTTCAGGCCAAAACACAGTATGCATAACACTGCTGTTATTAGGCAAAAATAGGTGTGGCGGTGATGCTCCCGGAGTCGAACCACAAAGAGTTCTACCACATACAAATTGTATAACGTCTACAATTTCGGCTATATGTAACTATGTCATTTTTAAACGCGGGTATAACCGCGGGGCACAGTTAGTTAGAACTTAGAAATCCACGTCACCGATATACTGTCCGTAGTGAGCGTACGCCCGGAACACCGCGGGCACGCTGGGCAGATGTCCGCACTGCTGCAGACGCCGCACCGCTCGCAGGCAGCTCACCGTCGCCGCGTGCTTGTAGCACGGCAGCACCTTCTCCAGGTTCAGCACGCGCGTTATCTCCTCGAGCACCAGCCGCGTGTCCGCTGATAGCGAGTCCGCTGTGATCGGCGCGCCCTGGTTTGGTGTTGCAAGTTTTAATGTTCTGGCCTATCATGTTCGTATCTCAACTGTAGATTTTCTGTTGTTGTGTTGCACGATTCAAATCTGTTCTATCGTGTTCATATATCAACAGTATATGTTTCGTTGTTGTATTGTGTTCATATTTAATTAGTCATATCACGAAGATTTGAAATTAGTAATAAATTAGCCCTCTTCATACTTTTTAAAATTGAATTTTTGAAATTTCTTCTAGTTTTCAGAACTGCTATTTTTTTCAGATTGAAGTAGCAAACGAGCATGCAGTCCACCTGATGGTAAGTGATTACTGCCGCCCATACAATCTATAAGCAACTTCACATAGAACAGGGATTCTATCTAAAGTCGATGCGTTACTATTCCCGAAGACTAAGATGGTCGCCTGATATATAAGTGAGCCGGCAACCACACCCTTCCACCGAAACGCAAGAACTGCTTCACGCTAGAAATAGGTGTAGCGGTGGTACCTCTCCGGTCGAACTATACTCGTTTTACCAACCTCGAAAGTAATTCGAACCTCGAACCTCGAAACAAAGATATACACTTAAGCGAACTACGACTAAATCTTCTAAAATGAATTATCGAAGTTCCCGGGCGCGGTCAAAGTCAATATACCAGCGATAACCCTTTATCAAACGCAACTGTTGACCATTCTTTATCTAGATTAAAATGCAAGTAGCATCCGACCGAAGTTCAATTTTTGGCCGAACCCAAAGCCGATTCGGCTATCGTCAGAACCTTTGGCCGAAGCCAAAGGTTCAAAAATCTATAAGAAATCAGTTTTGAATTGGCTAAAAGCGATTATTTTAACGATCTCAAACAACTTTTCTGTGTGAATGTCTATGTTGATTGTATGGAAACGACTTGTAGAGCTGATAAAAATTACTTACCTCGTTTATCAAAGTTGACAACATTTTGAGTAACGTGGATTTCAAAAACAACTGCGGACGCGAACCCACAAAGCAGTTCACGTCACCTTCTCCATCGTGGAGTCGTACATTTGTACAGTTCGTTCAATTTTGACCCCTGTTAGGAAACTTCGCCATCGGTCAGAACTTCGGACCATCTTGGCCGAAGCCGGATATTTTGCCGAAGGCGATTTTTATGGCCGAAGATGGCCGAAGCCGAGGCTTCGGTCGAACACGTGATACATATTATGAATTCTAATATTCTACTCACAGGTTGAAGAACAGATATGACGGGTGTTATCGTTGCAGCCAAGGCGTCCACAAGAGCCGCTTTGTAATAGTTGTCTGAATAGTGGTTTTTGGAATTGTCATTGTACTTGAACAAGTCCAGGAGGAATCTAACGACTTCCGGAGGGCATATGCCGTGGATATTTCTTAGACCTGCGAACATATAAAAGAATAAATATGAAGTGATGAGTCTTTATTGTAAATGCTTTATATAAAATTTGTAGACTTAAATATTGTGTACAGACGTTTTTTTAGTGTGGCGATTGTTTAGACGAGTGTTTCTCAACGTGTTATATATCAACAACATTATAATTGTCTAATAGTGTATAGTATTATTTTTAATTTATATAAACAATTAGAAGTGTTGTCAATGTTTTATCAGTAAAGGTCACCCTTTATAGATTCTTTTAACTCCAATTAATAAACTTTGATATCTAATACTATAAATAATCATAATAAAAAACATTGGGTATTCCCTGAGCACTAAGATATAGGGCCTTTTAAAAAAGGTGTAAAAAGAGCAAACACAAAGACCTCTCCAACAAACAACGCGTATAACATATTTAAATGAGTTTCATATTGTGAATACTCGTTACATATTAAAATGCGAAAAGGCAGACGAGCTATCGAAAGTAGCTACCGTTGCCTTTCTTTGCAATATTTCGACCCAGTTGCATGGATCGTAGTCACGACGGATGTCTGATCGTTTACTTACATATAAAATAAACACAAATAACTCACACAAGCTATACACTAATCAAATTTACAAATAAACATACCGGCCATAGCTACAGGTATAGTTTTTTGTAGGAAGTAATGTTGCAGATTGTCAAAATTATTCTGTTTGATGATATGCGGCGCCGCGAACGAACCGAACATCTTACGGAAGATCGTCAACATCGCCGGCGGCCCCGCCCACGAACTTATCATTGCGTTCGCTACCTGCAAATGATGTAACGTGATTACACAGAATAAGACCTTTATTCATATTTTAAAGATTTTGTACAAAATAATTATTGATCACAATTTTGATATGTAGTTGACATTCAAAAGAAAATAATTTATTTGAAAAGAAAAAAAAACAGTTGTTTTGCATCTACAAATGGATAAGTCCGTCTTATTCACTCAAAACTTATTTTAGATTTCACCTATAAGGCTGTCCCTGTCTGCTATTTTTTAAAACGTTGAAACGTTTTTGAACTTTCATTGGTCTTTGTAGGATCTGTGTAATTGGCATAGGCTTATAGAAATTATATACATATAAGCCTTTAAATGGTTATCATATTCTGGTTTGAGTAAGTTTTAGTTTGACTTCACTAGTAACATCGGTAAAATATTAAAACAAAAGCTTAAAAGCATTTTTTTTGTTAATTTGTGTTTTTTCAAAATAAGGAAATAAAAGTATTTTAATATATATATATATTTTACAAAAAAAAAGTCGTCAAATTTTTAAAATTAAATATAGCTTATGTCACTCTCCAAACTGAGACGATTCTAATGATATGTCATACGTCACAATCAATCAAGCCGTTAGGGCTGTACCGCTGGTCAAAGAAATGGACATACATACCACCAAACATACATACGTACGCTCGAAAAACATAACCCTCCTTCTGACGCAGTCGGGTAAAAAGCCTCAAAACATGTGATTCACAGCGAAATACTAACCTTCGTCAAACAATGCGCGGCTCTGCATCGTATCTTGTAGAATGTCTGTTCATTTTCAATAGTATCAGTCAAGGCCTTCCTTGTAGCTGGTTCAGGGTAGTTATGTAAGGCGTCTATAGCCTCGCTTTGGGCTGTGACGTCACGCTCGTGACGTAGCTGGTACTGCCATTGGTAATCCGGTTGGGATATCACTGTGCTACGTAGGAGGGACATCTCGGGATCTAATCGGATCCAGAGTACTGGAGAATCGCTGTAAAATGATTACATTGTATGAGACTTCTTAGTATGGTCATATTTAACGTTGTACGGGCATTTTGCTTACTTAGTATTTCGACTTGAAATTGTCGAATCTAAAAAAAAAACATAACAGTGAAGTAGTTTACTCATTTGAAATACCCAAAAAACTATTGATATAGATTTTAACGATATAAAAATAAGTATCGATTGACTTGTGCATTTAAAGTACATTTGAGCATAAAGGCACTTTAAACACTATCATAAACTAGCTGTCCGCGCCTGCTCCGCCTGCCATTAAATATAAGAAATAAATCATATTTTCTAATTATAGCTCTTGTGGATTTGAAACTATAGATTAAAAGATTTTTTTTTTTAATTTTTAACGCGCCCGCACACCCCTTTGGGGACGGAATATCATAAAATTGAGTCTTAATAAATTCAAACATGCCAAAAAGAATATCCTGGCTAAGTTTTATACCTGTAAGAGCTATAGTATGAAAATTGTTTTTTTTAATTAACGCCTCCGCAATCCCCCTTGCGGTTGGAATTATGTAAAATCCGTTCTTAGCTGACCTTTACTTGCCGAAAGGAATATTCCTACCAAATTTCAAGTCTCTAGGTCTTAGGGTTCCAGAGATATCGTGATGAGTCAATATATAGGTGGAAATCTCTTATATATTAATCTTATATATATCTATAACCATCTGGCTCGAAGGACCAATTATTAGGATTCGGGCGAGAAAACACTTTTTATAAAAGTCAAACAAGCTGCAAACAACTTACTCCATAGCAGATAGATCCATGTCCACTTCTTCTCCAGTGCACAAAGGAATCTTTTTCTTCTTATTCCGTCTACTCTTACTGTGACAAGTTATATCTGCTTTCACCACAGTATTCTCTATCTGCATCGTGTGTTTGAACGTGCCGTCTAACTCTTGGAGCTGTACTAGCAAGGGACCGACGTACTTCCTTATGCCTTTCTCGTGGACAGAGTCTTGTCTGATTTCTAACTCTACTGTGTTCCTGTGGTAAACAAACATCATTTTTGTATGCATAAACATTGTATAAACGTTTTTAATGTGATACTGGAAAAGGAGCACGAAAACAGGTTATTTTGAGGCAATAGGCCGTTGCAGTTATACGATGATAGAACCAGAATGGATAAAGGAGGAGGTGGTGATACCCCACCTATTTCTAGAGTGAAGCAGTTCTTGCGTTTCGATGGAATGGTGTAAAATCTGACTAATTTGTGTGTGACTTCAGGTAGTCCCGGCGGCAGAGACCACTTACCATTGATATAAGTACCGATCGATCTATAGTGGGCTAAATTGTAAAGTAATGTTGAATAATATACAAGACAAAAAATATACTTAGCATAATAGTATTTTTGTTGCCCTATTACGAGTCTTTAAACGATATACTATTTTTTTTTGTACGACCTTTATCTTGATGTACATGACTTGAATTGTCCGTTTTCGAGAGGGTTATATGGTGAATTATTTTTCTTCGTAAATACATATATCTCGAACTTGACTACCGACATACACTCATAATATTTACAAACACTCTACTATTTTTTTAATATTGTAAATTCAAACAAACCTTTTCCTATTGAAAACCGACGTGAGCGTGAACTTCGCGTGTCCCCCAGTCCGTACCCACTGATCGACGAACACTGCCATATCTTTGCCGGTAACCGTAAATATTGCTTTCACGAACAAGTTAGTTGAAAGAAGCAAATGACCCCAGAGCCCACTACCGATCTTGGTGTTAGCCGCATTGGTCGCCAACGACAGCTGCTTGTTGAACACTTGGAGTAGCAGCTCTTGGCCAATACGTTGCTCGAGCATCCGTAGGACTAAGTGGGACTTTTTTCGCATTACCTTAAAATAAGAAATAATCATACATAGTAAAGAATATTTTTGATACTATAAATATACCACGACACTATTATACACTAGAATAATGGCAGTGCTTGATAACATATGTGTTAGCAAGAGCAGTACCTACATAACTATTCCAGCTATGAATAGGTGGTGTTTATACTTCATTCTCTTACGCCATCTGGTGAGTCCTAAATTAAGTTATTTTGCATATGGATAAAATCTAAATGTCAGATTGTAAGTTTAAAATTACATTCATTTATTTAGCATCCTTATTTGCATAAAAAAACACAAAAACTAATTCTTCTATTTTCATCTGCATTATGTGGAATTTCAAATACCAATAACATGTTCATACCTTTCACATAGCAGCCACAGCAATAAACGCACACAACAATAAATATACACAGACGCTCAAATCTCCTGTTTTATTATATCCAAATTCATCATTTCCATCTTTAGTATAATTGATTATGATATTATATATTGATGACGACCCGCGTGGCGGAGCGGTCACCATACCGGTCTGACACACAGTGGGTCCCGGGTTAGATCCCCGGCCAGACAGAAATTTGAATGTTGAGTTTAGGTTTCTGTTGTGGGTCCATGGCACCCACGACACAGGAGAAAATCCTACTGTGGGGCTATGAGTGCAGAAAGCGTGATTATGTATGTTTATGCTACAAACTTGATCAGAGCTTTGTAATACAAAAAGTATTATGCAATACCTCAATATATCTCGGCGACATAGTGAGCACATTGCGAACGGGGAAGTAAAACGTGTCCCGACACTCGTCCCGGGACCCGCTGGCGGGCGGCTGCCACGGATCCAGGACTATCCCGCCGTATTGCTCTTCGTATTGCATTACCTGGAACAATAAGTATACACTTTTGAAATTATGGTTATATAAATATGTATTATCACTGGGTTAATGGTTAAAAAAAATAGAAGGTTACATAGAGGCTATCAAATAAGCTCTTTCAAACTAATGTGTTCTTTAATGTTAAATGCATTCTGTTCTCTAACGATGTTTAATATAACTTGATTCAAGAAGATCGTAATCTAAAATAGACTTTTGAATATTTATCTAATGATAGATCATAGTTTCGAAAAATTGTATCAGATGAAAGTACCGCAAAGGGATGGAGATTTTGGTTACATGTCCATAGCCAGCATTAATCTTATAACATTGGGTGATGACAAAAAAAAGTGTGGCATTTTTTGTCACATAGTTCATGCCTGTAGTAGGCAAGAATCAAGGTGAGTGGTAGGTAAGTAGATAAAAATGTAAGTATACGTCATATAACTCACCTCTTGCAACTCCTGATGTGTCATGTACCTGTACTCATTGTTACCAAAGCACTTCTTAGAGTACAATCCACATAAGTAATCTGGTATGCCCTTAGCCAGCCACAAGTCTGACCAGTTCTGCATCGTGATGAAGCATCCAAAGAACTGTTCAGCCACCGCTTGGGCCATTGCTTTCCGGCTTATAAACGTCTGGTCGATGATAGCGATCGAGTGGAGGAGATGAGTGCTCATGATGGACATCGTTGTGTATGCGGTGGCGTCGTCTTCAGTCTACAGAGAGAAACTCTTTAAATACAAACATGAATAAGCTCGGACAAAATGTACAAAATGTAATACTTTTCGCAATTTCAGTATGGCCTGATGATAATGTATTTTGGCAAAGGGAAATCTCCTGCCAGGCTAAGTGATCATGCCTGGGGAGCGGCCATGCTCCGACACTCTCTGTACGGAACTTGTTTATATGTTGTTGAGAAAACTCCGATAGCGTGATTCAGAATACGGTGACGTCATCTTTTTGATCGGTAGCAGGAGGTCGCCACAGTATTATTATTCGTGTAGATAGCTATTAAATTATTATTTAATGTAGATAGCTACACCACATACAATTTTCAGCAGGTTAGATAGGAATATATCACTCCTATGATATTTTCTGTAGCTTTTCTAGCCTATTTGCCGTATCACAATTAAATTTAAAAAAAAAACAACTTTGCAAAAAAAAAATGTCCAGAGGGATTTGTATGGATACCAAACAATACCAACCTCATCCACAAACACCTGCTTATAACACGGATATGGATATCTTGTGGAGAGTGTCTCTTCATAGAACTCAAAAGCTTCGTGTAAATATCGCACTGTGTTCTTCAAAATTTGCATCAGATTGGGCAAGCAGTAGTGTGTCACTTCATTCATATGTGGATCTACATAAGGTTCAAAGGGGCTGAAATTAAATAAACATGTTGTTTTAAGCATTAAATATGAGAATGAGAAACATATAAACAATTAAGTACAATCAATGATTTTAAACTAATATTATCGCAGAATTGTTACCTTTTAATATTCAACGGCTAGTCACATAATACAGTTATTGATTTGTTTTCCCCATATTTTGACCAAGTTGTGCTGAACATTAATTATGATAAAATTATAAGTACCCATTTAATATCAAAAAGAACTAACTAGACAAGGAATATTGGACTGAAACACAATTCATACTAATGTTGTGTATTTACTATGCTGGGAGCTAAGCTACATTTCTTTAATTTATTAATTAGAATATGTTTTGATATTTTATTTGCATTTAAGAGACTATTATTGCTCATTTGTCTCTTTCTAAACGAAATAGAATATGTTTTTTAATTATATTTGCACCACTAAATGACACACAATTAACCATTTAATAGGGCTCATCATTTAAGAGGCTGTCTCTTTCTATGTTGTCTCTTTGTCAAATGAAGGTACTGAATTTATTCACCTCCAATGAACTACACATAACCGCCTTATACTACAAATCTTTAGGATTTTAATCTCACCCAATAGCCAGAGCGATATTAGGCGCACAAGCTGGCGTATTCACCACGTAGTGGAAAGTCTTCCGCCTATGGTCCGGAGTGTACACGACATCAAGCAGCTCGCCACACGACACCGCTGTCAGACACTCGTCGACAGTGAACTCTAGCTTCCAAGTACACGGTTCTGCGAAACTGTCCACACACGGGAACCAGAGGCGAGATGAATGACCATATGTGAACATGTGAGCTGATTTCTGGAATTTAAGTATTAGGACTACTATACATATTGTGTGGTATCGTTGTTCGAATAGCACCACTCGCTCTTGAGGTGAGATGGGCAGCAGCATCTTTCTATTGAACTTCAATACCCACTGCGATCCCCAATACAGCATGTCAGGCGCGGTGCCTATTGGCAAAAACCCTCATCATGCGAGGCCTGTGTCCAACAGTAGACCTCAAAAGGCTGATGGTTGTATGATAGTTATTGTAAAATCTTATGCAATTTGACACAAATAAAAGAATAAATTTAGGTTTGGTCTTGTGTAACCAATTTTATTAAGCCTTCTATTCAAGTCAAAATTGATGGAACAAATTGAATGAAGATCGGGTACTGCTATAGACGAATATGACTTAATGTCAAATAAAAAGAAGAAAAAATGTAAAGGTGGAAGATACCATCATGGTTTAACAGTAATCTCTGCAGATCATTACACAAGGCATCCAACCTTATTCTATCACATCTATAGTGGACTGCACATGAGAATCCAATCTACTTGTAGTTAATTAAATGTTTATAAATGGCAGTGAACACTTACCAGCACAAACTAATTATTTCCAAAAAGATAATCAAATACAAACCTCAACCAAACTAGCATCTCCTTCAGGCACAACAAAGTGCATGCCGCCTTGTGGTGATTCCAATGAGAATTCAATTCCAATCCGCAACCCTCTGCCCTCACCAACCAAATGTGCTGCATCATCAGGCACTTGTAGATGAAGTTCCCCTGAGTTATTATCTGGATCTACCTTTCTAGCAGCTGATAGGTGGTATTGGGAGAAGTCTTCCAATGATCTCCTGTAATTAACAATGTTATGGAATATTTATAAAATTATGTAGTGTAGTTTTTCAAGCAAAAATTATAAAACTAAAATTTATAGGAAAAAGTTTTATGAGCAAGAAAAGTTATGTTTAAAGTCATTATTTTCAAGCAGAGTACACAGACAATTCGTATTTCTTCCTATCACAATTGACTACATCGTAAGCTTAAAAAAAGCATTACTAAGAGCACTAATTACCAATAATTACTTTAAGATTACATTGTTCTAGTAATATCCATTATTTCTTAAATATGATATAAACCTAAGAAGAGACTTGTACCAAATAGGAATACCAACATTTACAAATATATGTATGTTACTTCTAATGTAATCTTATTAATGAGAAAAGCACTTACGTTTGAGGATCTTTCTGACAGATATCCAGAAATGGGTCACAATATTGAAAGTTGGCTTCATATTGGTCATTGAGGCACACACGATATATCCGACATTGCTTGGCATTGAGGCGAATGTGTCTCAAATTATCCTTCAATGGTACAATAGTTAGTTCTACAAAACCCTAAAAAAACGAGGAAAAACAAAATAATACACGGGTATGACTTGAAATATGCATCTTTCATGTTTTAATGCAGTATTTCTGAAAGTGGGCAATAAAGTCCCTTTTGGGGCTGAAGGCTCAAAGGGCGTGCTGAAAGGCCCAGAGAAAATTCAGAAATACCATAGTGGTCTCGTGAGTAATTTTTGATTTGTTTTTAATACCTATTATAAATCAAAAGTTAAATATACCACACTATATCAAGTAGTAAGATTATGTATATTTTCTGTTTGATCGGCATGTCTAAAATAACCTTTTAAGAATTTTAGAGGCTCTAGAAAATACTTAGTTTCCCAAAAAAAGGGGGTGGTAGTCAAAATAATTTCGAGAATCACTGCTTTAGACATTCAGGTGCACTTTACTGATGATTAATTATTTCTCACTTAGAACAACTACAAATTAAAAATGTATCTCTTGTAATAGTGTTAAGAAACCTTTTTGAGATATGCATAACAATGACAAATTAAATCTAACAAGCCAACACTTGTCCGGCTATAACCTTTTCATTCTAACACACATGCCCAATAATGCAATGGTAAGAGGTCTGATGATATAGTTAGCAGCTTTTTAACTACCAGCGTTGACCATGATTGTCTGACACGCAAAGAGTTCTAGGTCTGATTCCTAACCAAGAGAAACATCAAATGAATAAATATATTTAAGTTTCTTATTTTAGTATCTACTATTATGTGCTTGTTTTTGAATTCATATCACTAGTATATACTATCATATAAATATCGTAGATGGTAAAGCGGCAAAGTATTCACACTGTACAGTGTTTCAGTCACACACATTCATTTCTTGAACTACATTTAGTTTCTAGACCAAAAAATACGAATATGACACTTACAATAATACTCCTTCTTTCAAAACTGATTCCCGTTAAACTTAATATTTGATGAGCTGTAAAATTAGGAATATATCAATTAATATCAGAAGGAAATGTTTTTGTGTATGCATTAAATAACTTATAATACTTATAATTTGAACGGGCGGCTGTTATCGCCTGTCCTTTCTTTCTTCATGATTAAATTTAACAGCAGAACAATATTTAACACTCATTAAATATCATGTTGTTCACGAAAGAACATTAGATCGAAAGTTATTACAATCACAAATTAAACAGCCTACTGTCTGCTTGCTTGCTGTGTTTTGACAGTATTTGGATTTGTTGTCTGTGGTCTTGATTTGACAAAATTACAATTGAACATTCAAGACGCTATTTGTATCACAGATATAATAAAATTTCATTCAATATCGATTCGATTATTATATTATTCGTTTGTTATACATGAAAATCTCACGAAGTGAAAGTAGTTTTTATATTGTTAATCTTTTATCAAACACTATAACAATTGTCCGGATAATGTTATTTTAATATTACTCTAACATAATAAAAATAAACTCAGTCTTTTAGATCGCAAACCAAAATTTACACTATAGATTTACAATTTCAAAGCATACTTTGTAATAAAAAAATACTTATGAATTTATAACGCATTTATAAGTCAATACAAAACGCTTTTATAATAATTGTTTTGTTTAATAACTAACGCTTTTGTAAAACTAATTTGTTGTATTTGATTCGATGAACCCATTGTGTGCACGAAGCTTTATTTGAAACAAGTGTCAAACACCTCTATAACCTAGTGCCCTATACTCTTTGGTTGTTACGTTACTTCAATTTTTTGTTGATTCTGTGCGATTACGATATGTCAAAATAACGACAAGGAAGAGAAAAGGAGATTGCGATTAAAATTTATTGCTTTATGTAAACTGTGCTTTTTAAGTCCAATTTCATGTGAAAGCTATATTGCTGAGTGGATTAATAAAGTTACTTTAATGTTCGCTTTCGTCCTGAATGGTCAAAAATGGGGGATTCGCCATACTTGACTTGTTTGGTTCTGTATATATTTTCTTTTCAAATTATTGTCACTAACTCACGTACGTCGAATATTTGGAAATTGGACGTTGAAGAGGGACAAATCGTTGACGGTACCACATTGTCGCAGGTCAGTTATATTGCTGTTTTTTACTTTTAATTGACATAAAAGTACCATGTGGAGAAAATATGTTTGTTGAACTTCCACTGCTTTCTGCTACGTGCAAATATTTAAGAGTCGTTCGCCTTGACGGGCCACACGTAGTCAGTGATAAGTAGTTCGTATTTTATATTCATTAAAGTTGTAATATTTTAAAATGTTACAGCAACAGAACTACTTTTAATGCTATCAAAATATATCTTATATATTACAAGTACCTTCCAATTGCATGTCTTTCATACTTCTCGTAATGTATCCTTACTGTAATTATAACTATCATTCCAAGATTGTTTACATTAATTAAATAATCAGTGGTGTATTTTAGGATGACACAGATAAAACTAAAATATGCGAAGAAGACTCAATATTTAATATAGTATCATCAACAGTGTATTATGGCAACACCTGGACTAAGCATGGGTTTGATATGTTCTGCACGGATTGCCAGATTTATGATCAGCAGAGGTAAAAGCACCATTAGTTTCTTCCTCCCTTGCTTACAATTAAGTAAACAGCATTACTTGAATTTTGCTTTCATTCAGTATTGTGTGCAATTTTATTGAAGATCTTTAGTTATTTAACTTCCTTAACAATTCCTGTGCCTATGGATATTTCTAAGAGTATCGATATGTAAATATTAAATTTGAATTTTTCCAAATTTACAGGGTTGCTATTGGGCAGCAAATCAGTTTTTTAACAATAACATTAGCAAATAGACAAATGATATAGAAGGTAACAAGAGTTCTTGGTAAGGTCTTGTGCCATGGAACTTTACCGCAAATATCTCTAGTGAATAAACATATTTTTACCAGATAGCAGAAATTGCTACTGTGTTCTTTTTAAAGAGTGTCATACAATCAAAACATGAGAAAATTTTAAATGTAGTCTACAGTCAGTGGAAATTAATCTTAAATTTTAGTAGTTTCAACATAGCAGTAACCATTTAATGACACTACTACACATGTGTCAGTTAAATTACCTGTCATGTGTGTGTTAGCTCACAAAAATATATTTATTTCTTCCATGAAGAGACCTTTCATATAGGGCACTGTGAGAGTTTTAATTACTTACATATTTTCAATACTATATTTGACCAAAGTTATCAATACAGTATAACTCATTTATTATATAGGAACACTCAGTTCAAAATAATTTATTCATTCACTATTAATTTGTACAAATAGCTTAATGGCTGCTTTTATCAATTATATTTAAATTACCTTGTGTTCTATCTTCATTCAGTACAAATTATTGGTTAATGTACTAGTCATTTTATTGTGTAAGTATCCATTTGCTAGAATGTTTTGCCTAATTGAAATGTATTTTGTGTATGATACAAATCAGTATAAATATTAGCTTAACAAAGGCATTTACTGGTATATTGATCATTGATAACACTTTTAAAGTTATACCTAGGGACCTATCACTATATAAATATATATCTTTTACGTTGCATATAAAAAGTTTTCCTTAATGTCATGTGAATTTAATAAGTTAAATTAAATTGATATTTTTCGACATATTTTCAGCTAACTATTAATGGACTCTATTTACTTAATATCCAGAGCATCATCCTGTACTTGTCAATTAGATTCTTAAAAATCAACTTATTAACAACAAAACTTTTATGTCATTTGAGTTTAGGAGCCTGGTTATATATGGTAAAATATATACATGCATACATAAATTTGTATGACTAAATTATTTACATTATTCTTGAACAGGTCAGGAACAGAGAGTGGAGAAGAAACCACACAAATAGAGGCCAATGGAGGGGATGCAGAGGATGAGTTCCTGGACTGCGGCAAAGCCGTCAATTTCACATACTATGACAACCTTGTAGGAGTTGCAAGGCGTCACAGACACCCCAATGTACCTGAGCCACAGGTGATTTGAAATATTATAAACATTAAATGATGAATAACAAATTTATGGTGTGGTAAGGGAGACATACTTATCCAAACCTTTTTAAATTAGTCCTCAGGACACACAGCAACATAGCTGTGACCAACCTCAAATAGGATTCTTCTCTTATCTGGGTGTACGGTGCACCACACGTACAATGCGCAGAGCTGCGTCAGCAAACGCGTGGTCACGCGGCGGAGCATTGCCCGAGCAGTTCGCATGGTTGGCTCACAGCATACACAACCCCAATATTAGCAATTGACTTAAAAATATATATTTTACCAACAAATTTAAGCTCTTATTATTTCTGCCGTTATCGGACAGTACACAGGGGTTGGTGACAAATGTCTATGGGCAGAAATTGCCGCGTTAGTATAATAAGTACCTTAATAAGTTAGTATAATAAGTATAATAGTAAGTTTAATACGTTACCACAAGGGAATCTCTTGCAATCTCCAATAGACTAAAGAGGAATGTCTATGATAAAACTACTGACGCATTTTAAAATCAAATAAACTAATCCAATGCCACATGACAGATAATAAAGACTCTAAAACTAGAAAAACGATTATATTACTAACTATAATAGTTTAGAAAAATATTATAATGTTAACATGTTGTGCCTCTTCGTGAGGTTTTTTGAAAAGTTGTATGTTATGTGTGAGCTAGTTAGCAATAGATCAAATCTTACAATATGTAAAAATTCAATCTTGTTATTATAAATCGCATTTTCGAATTATTTGTATTTGTTTTGCAGGTGGCCTTAATATTTCCCAAAAAGAAGTCATACAAGAATGGTGTGACGGACTTAGACATAAACGCTTTAGAGAAGAGGCTGAAAAAGGCCAAGAGGGAGAAACCAAAGTCAGTACAACTTTATAATCAAATCGGGAACTTCTGGCGAATCAAGGGCGACACTCGACAGTCAATAGAGTGCTTCCGCCGAGCGCTCGCCGTCTCTCCTTATAATGCAGACGTGAGTTTGTTAATGCTTTTACCACTAGTTATTATGCGTACATGTTTTTAAAAAATAATTTACTGCGTGTACATTGCATATATTTGGTAATAAAAAGGTTTGGGAGGATTGAGAATATGTAATAATAAAATGCTTTCTACATTCATTACACGCACACCACAGTAGGATTTTCTCCTGTGTCCTGGGTGTTTGATTATTCCTCACAAAGACGAATACACAAACACCCAGACCCAGAACAGAAATCTAAACTCATCATTCAGATGTCTGTCTGACCGGGGATCGAACCCGGGACCCACTGCGTGTCAGACCGGTATGGTGATCGCTCCACCACGCGGTTCGTTAATAATAGAAGTATCTAGAATGTTAGTAACTTTTTTCGTCTGTTTGTCGTGTGTTTGAAATCGCAAGAAGCCAACAGTCCACACTGTACATATTTTGAG
>MOOZ01000060.1:3765351-3788571 GCA_002930495.1 Cecropterus lyciades | reverse complement strand
TACAACATTTTTTTTAACAAAAACATCCCTCCATTTCATTTACATTCACCTTACTATTATATTTAACCTGGCTCTGAAATAAATCTGCGAAAAGAAGTTTTTTTTTTAAATAATATTGAGGTAGCAAACGAATATGTATATGTATCCTGATGGTAAGTGGTCACCGCCGCCCACGCACATCTGTAAGCAACTTCATACAACAAAGGGTTCTTTCTGAAGCCTATCACAGATTATTACTCCCGAGGACTAAGATGGTCCCCTTATATGAAAGTGAGAAGTTAACCACACCGTTGTAACGAAACGCATGAATTACTTTACGCTAGAAATAGGTGTGGCGGTCGAACCATATACGTTCTACCATCTTGCAGTTAGTAAGTTATTACCTATGTCTGTATTACTTTTCTTTATGTAGTACAGAAGTAGCAAACGAGCCTGTAGCCAACCTGGTGGTAAGTGGCTACTGCCGCCCATGGTCATCTGTAATCAACCCTATACTCGGGGCAAATTCGATAATTCGGAATGTTTAATAACGAAGCGTTACCTAGCAACCACTGACAGGTAATTAAACTTTTTGTTATTTTATCAGCTTATTATTCTAGAACAAGTTATTTTTTTTATTAGTTTAAATTAGTTTTATTATAAACTAAAATGTTTAATAAAGTACTATCGTAAATAATATGTCTCTCTTCTGTTAATTTTTTAACATTTAACATTATACACTGAGTATTGCAGAGTGAAATGAAACGACTTTATAATAGAAAATAATACGACCAAGTTGCAAAGCAAGTCACTTACTAGCACACTCTTGACGCCGTAAAGATTTTGTAATCAGAACTGAACATTAAAATAATACAATAATTTCATAGGTTGCAAATCCCTTCATGGAATTAAGGTTGTAACATCATAAGTTATACAATGACAATAATGGTAATTAATTATTGTTTGACCAGTTTTACCATATCATCTTGTAGTTGGTCCTTATTAGTTAATCGACTCTTCTTAATTAATTTACTTCGCGAAAATTTATTGCACGAAAATTTAATACCAATTCGTGTTAGTGATAATCCTACAAAGGAATTTTTATGGTTTGTTTACATTTATTCCAGATCGAATGTGACCCGAGTATAGATAAGATCAAAGTCTCACCTAAGGTTAACCATAGATGTGTTGCTACCCCTGATGACTAAGATGGAATGCCTCGGAAAAGTATTCCGACTTCCTTACCACACCTTTCAGACCAGAACACAGCAGCGCATAACACTGCTGTTATTAGGCAGAAATAGGTACGGCGATGGTGCTCCCGGAGTCGAACCACAAGGAGTTCTACCACATTCAATTTTGTCTGTATTACTATTAAAATAATACTATTTGAGTACAATAAATAAATCATTAATTAATTATAACTTCGCGGCCCATTTGTAAAGAGGTAAACATCAAAAAACACTGGGTTAAAGTAAAATGCAAAAAACTATTCTTGTCACATAATTCATGAATAATTTTCTTCAGGAAGCAGCCGTACACCTACGGCATGCACTAGACCTGCGGCCGGACTTCGAGCCCGCGCTGGTCGCGCTCAAAGACATAGAGAACATACCAGAAGCGTCCGTGCATGTTTACACGCTCCTTATCATCGTTTGTTTGGTGAGTGATCCCTTTTGATAGTTGTTGGGATGTATTCCTGAGGTATTCTCGGAACGTTATGATATGGGGCTCTTCAAGAACGGTGCGAAACGAGCTCTCCTTCACAGCTGATGATACACTGGCGACTCCTACGGTGTTGCAAATGTCCATATGCGAAGGTGACTACTTTCCATCAGGTAGCCTGTCTGCCTTATCGTTAGATTTAAGTATAAAAAATGTGGTTAGTGAGAAACATGGTCTTGGTTTTTGTAGGTAATATTGGATGTGATAGTAAAAGTATTAAATATATATATATATATTTCATAAGTAATGTATTTGTAATAATAATGTTCTAAAATTTGTAAGATATACGTTAACTGTATACTTAAAATACTCCGATTGGGGATTTCCTTACGAAAACAATGTAAGCAATTATAATGAAAGGTCTTTTTATCGCCTAGTAAATACGAAAGTGACCGAACACAAAATTTCAAAAAATTGAAATAAATACTTAAAACTACTCCTAATAATGTAGTCTGCCATCTAGTGATTTAAAAACTGTCGATGTCGATCTAGAAATGGACAGACATAAATATTACGTCGCTTTTATTTTCACATTAGGTTTCTTGTATTTTCACTGTGCGATGCAATGTAGAACTAATCATTTTTAACTTCAAGATTCATCACCATTTTCATAACTTTTACTAAATAAGTGATGACTTCAAACGTAACAAAATCTGCTGTTAAGCTATTATAGCTAAACTTAAAGCGGATTAAAAATAAAAACGCTTTCTACACTCATGGCCCCACACTTGTTCTTCCTGTGTTATGGGTGCCATGCATACACCCAAAGACACAAACACCCAGACCTAAAGCAGACATCTAAATTCATCATTCCGATGTGTCTGGCCGGTTCAAACCCGGAACCCACTGCGTATGGTGACCGCTCCACCACGCGGGTCGTCAAATATAAAACAACGCTTGCAGGTAATGGGCGTGCTCCTGGTGATACTGTCGTCGGTGGACAGCGGCGGCGACGTCGAGGAGCACAAGACGCACCGGCACTTCAACCGCGCGATGGCGATGCGCTCGCTGCGCGGCGTCGTGCCCGGCGCGCGCGGCCGCAAGAAGCCCGCATAGGCCGCGTGGCCGCGTGAGTCCCGCTTTACACATCTCCGTACGATACCGATCTAATGTACCCTGATATACCGCCTTTTTTACTTGGATAGTCGTCCTGTGCCGCGGCGATGGTGTCGCCCATCTCCGTACTGCGACACTTATATAATGCGCCCTGATATACCGCTGCTTTGCATAAATAGTAGGGGTGTGCGAATAATTCGAATTTACGTATAATTCGTTTCGAATCGATACGCACACCCCTAATGAATAATAACACAACTCAAAACTCAACAATTTTCTCCAAATTTGGTTTACTCCAAATTTTAACGTGACTATTCTGTATAATTAACGTGTTTGAGTTATGTCATTATTCAATCCGTGCAACAATATGTTGCACTTTTACATATACAATGACGTAAGTATTGGTGGAAGTGGTGGATGGAAAGATGGTAGAATTAGAGTGGTTGGATTGGGGATGTGCCACGGCCACGTCTATTTCGTACGTGAAACAGTTATGAGGTGACCGTCTAGTCCTCAAGCGTGGCAATACGAGGTGTTTTCAGAAAATAACGGATATTTTAACTTAACCTTCACCTTTGTCGAGCGTCGGACCTTTTTCGGTCTTGGCGAGCCAGAGTGCGTGGGACGATTGAGCCTTACTTTCGACGTCATATTCGTGATCCCATATTTTGTCGCCTGTATATACTTTTCAGTAATTATGCATCGTCGTTTGCTTTATTTAGTGACTGCTGTGCAACTTCTATTTGCCACTGTTTTTGTTCAAAGTGCAACAATTTTAGAACAAATTCTGCCATGCGTTTCATACCCAGAATATCCGAAAAAATTTCATAGCATGAGCCTACAGATATATCAACATAATCAGCGACTTCTCTGATTGTGATTCGGTGATTGTTCATCGCCATTTTTTTCACTTTTACCACATTTTCGTCGGTTGATAACGCTTATAACACTCGTAACTTCTTGTTTTACTCAAAGCAGACTCCTGTAAGCGATTGTAAACATTCACACGCTTCGTTACACTTTTATTTCATTTTTTACACTTTAATACAAATTCTTCGATCCATTTCATTTAACAAACGAAAGTCGTGGAGCTTATAAAATCACGTCTCACCTTAGCGGCAGCCACAAAGTAAATAATAAATATAGCTGAAAATTTCATCATACTTCAGAGGAAAGTATACCAACATAATAAAAAAAATTATAATCGTACTCTCCAAACCCGCGAAATTAAAAAAATCCCGGTGTTTTCTAAACGCACCCACATCAGCATAAATAGGTGTGGCTTTCGTGCTTCCGGAGTTGAATCCAAAAGGGTTCTACCTCCTTTATATACCACATTCAGCTTATTTTTCGGTAATACCACGAGAGTCAGTGTTTCATTGGATTGATAAGCACGTTTTAAAGTGTTTCAACGCGTTTTTATTAACTTTACTTTTGAAAGTCAGTTTGATAAAAAAATAATGCACTTACGTCATTGGAATTATAAAAGTGCGATATTTCTCAGATTGTCCTTGTAAGACAAATAAAATGTAAGTTAAACCCTCGAAGTTAAATTTGCTCTATAAATATATTATTCCGTTGTTGCAAACTTAAATGCTCCTAAGTGACATTTTGCTTATTTTCTCTTCTTTCTTTTCTGTAAATTTAAACTGTCTTTATTATTATTTCTTTCGTTGAGTTACAATATATTTTAGCATGAATATATAATGTATTTTACTTAGTTTCGTTAAGGATACAAAATGGGAACGATTGTCCAAGGGTTATTTCAGTATTAAGGTTTTCTTTCGCGACTTCACACTAATATTTTTTACACTTAGAGATTTAAAGTTTGCGACGAGGATTTAAATTCTTGATAGTATTTTTTATTAAAAATATTTTGTTTCCGAAGTAAATTCAAAATATTCTCCAAATGTCCTAAAGTATCTTTTAAGTTTATTGACTTTTTGAAATTTATCTGTGTGTCATGATAGTAAAATTTTTGGCTTTAAAGTTTTGAAATGGTTTTGCAGAACTAATATTAGAAAAAAGTACTTTGAAGTTAACTTTACTGTTAGAATTATAAGTTAATAAAAGTGATTCGGTAAAAATGCTTTTAAGATTTGATTCATATTTATCTAAAGAAGGTAAAAATTAGAGTGATCAAGTAGATGACGCCAAAAAGGAATTATCAATTTGATGATTTGTGAATGCAATATATATTCGGGCCTGATAGATCATTACTATTTTGTTTTGAAAATTAAATTCCTATATTAATAACCAGTCGTATCTATTAGATTGGCAACTACATCCCGCTGTTTTTTATTCCTAGTAATTATTAAATCAATCTCTTTGAAACGCACTGGTTTTTTTATGCTGAATTTGTGTCAATTTGTCAATTCAGGTGAACAATTCACCTGCACTTAGCCTTAAATTAAGTTATGTGTTATCCTTTTAACGATAAAGAGATAACACATAACTGAGTTTTATTTCAAAACAAATTAACAAAATTATGAATAATCTAGAATTTAGTTGCCAACTTATTAGAATCGACAGAGCTCTTCCATATTTAATTTAGATAAATTCAAAGACTGATAAAAATATAACTTTATGTTTTCTTTTATCATGATAACAGCTCCAATAACCAATAGAAATACAAAAAGTCAGAAAATCTTTAGGGTTACAAATTCTGTGTATTTTTTTATTTACATTTGCGTACTAATGCTTATACCTATATGATATGATTTCCAAATATTGGATGTTTACGAGAGATGTTGAAGTTGGGACTCAAAACAAAACTAAAACATTTTATCGCTTGCTAAACATAAATTAAAGGTTGAAGGCTAAAATGTTTTATAATGTTATATCGCCATGGATATCTGTGAGATATCTGTAAACTGTGTCATGGTAGTATTGTTCCATTAAATAATATTTTTAAAGCGTCAATTTCATTAAGCTAAGGTAACTCGAATCAAAAATGTATGTACTTAACTTATTTGGCATTTTTAGTTATTTACACGAAAAACTATCTAACTTAAATGTTCAGTGAAGGTAACTGTAACGTATATAAGGCGGCCATATTGTCATTTTTTCAATTGTCTTAGGCCACATTTTAGGGGCCAAAAGGTTTTTTAGGCGATGTCCAGTCCATGTGATGAAAAAATACTAATCGGAGGTAATGTCAGAATCCATATATAAATGTAATAAAAGTGTAAATGAAATAAATTATTGGTAAAAAAAAAATAAACTACTTAAACATTATTAACTGAAAAGAAAAAAGAAGTACAACAATAACTAGATAGATTAAAATATAAATTATACTTTAACACGGTAACTAACTAACATTTGGTAGATTATCCTGTATTGTTTCCAATTTTATATTATTATGAGCATGTCAATAGTTAAAAAAAACAAGCGGGTAGTTACATAAACTTTTTATTTTTATTCATAAAATAACATTAAATTTTATAATCATCTCTAAATGATAATTCATGACTGAGCATTCAGATAAAGACCTATTCTTAGTATATTTATCTTGCTGCGTCAGAAATAAATATTTGCATCGAATGGGTGTGACGTGACGAATTTTTATGCGTGATTTGCTTATATTGTGCCGTTTGATTGCCGAATATAATGCTCGGAATACTTTAGGAGGCATAGCATATTCAATACGGCTAGCATTATACATGTTGTCGTTAGCAAGTTTGGTTTCATTTTTTATCGCGTCTATGGACTGCTATGACTCGATATCACATGGTATCCCTTTGCCATTTCTATAAAAAAAATTCAAAATTCGGACTCCCTAATAAGTAAGTATTATAATAGATTCGTGTCGAATTACCTAACAAATTGTTATATATTTTGTGTTGTGATAACTATAGCTAACTGATATGCTACAACAAGACAGAACAATGACGGGTTGTGCTAATTTTAATTAAATTAACAATTTAATGGAACACTACTGTCAATCAGAGGCTTTATGTACAAATAATGTTCTTAATATCGAATGCGACCGTAACGGTCTTGCCATGTCTAATTTGATCTCTGCTTTGTAGTCTTCACCACCTTATAATAGTCATACCTATTGTCGTGTTTCCTATTAGCAGTTCAGGGGTTGAGTTCTAAAATCCCTAGCATGCTCGTGTGAGAAAACGTGACTTTGTGAAATACAACATCACATTATAACGAATTCACACCAATGTTACTGAAGTAAAGCATAGAATTGAAAGCTTTAATAGTGTCAAATACATACATTTTTTCTAAATGGCTTATTGTTTTACTTACGATGGCCATGTGTTTTCTTCATAATGATGAATGTTTTATGGACGATCGATTAAGCCATAATATACCAACTATTTCTCTTGTCACATGACATAAGTGTGCTAGGCGTGCAAGTGATTTTTCTGATGTACATATGGTACAGTACATGAGGGTCATTTTAGTATTACGTCAGCAGAATGTAATCATCCTTTCTCCTCCGTTATTCTTACTTTAAACATTCGTACCAAATTTTACAAATAAAATAAATTATGCTGACGTAACCAATAACCTAATTCGGATCCCATGTGATCAAAAATAAACGACGTAAAGATCTCACACCGCCTTTGGTGCTTACATAATACTTGAATGACCCTTTTGTGCCGTCATTAGTCAGCCGGGAACAAGATATATTCAAATAAATTCAATTAAAAATTACTTTGATGTCAGATAGATATTTCCATACGAGACAGTGAAGACGCTCTACATAATCAAGATAGTTATATCTGATGTCTTTTAGTTCCCATAATGGCCGGTATCTATTTAATTCTCTTTGAAACTAATATATTGTTTTAGTATTTACATGTTTTGGTAAGCAATAAAAAAAAAACAAAAAAAATGTAATTAGTGAATGTTTGCTATTCTCGATTCTGAGTGTAATTGGATTAAAAAATGTCATTCAATTGAATTAAATGTTGAATAATTTCTGTATTACTTAAAACTGCTAAATGTGAATTTGACAGTACCCCCGTGTATAGGAAGACACAAGTGAGTTGGCACGATGCTGGCGTGCAATGCGAGGAACAACAATTGCAACCTAGTCATTCACTTAGACAAGTGCGGCCTACTGAGGCCCGGTGTGTGTGTTTCGTAAAGTAGTGCATGCAAGTAACTTGTTAAGTGTTCGTAGCGTCTAAGAATTTAAAGAAAATTGCAAGTTTTAAATTCTGAGATTGGTAAAATGTACCTGTTTTCAGTGGTTCTTTTGTTCATTTTTGACTATTTATTACTTAATACATGATTGTCTTAGCATCTTTCTGTTGTTTTATTACCCTTAGCATTAAGCTGTTTATTAAAAGATGTTTAATGTCTATTAAAACAACATTTATTATAAAATTATAATGCATTTAATATAAAATGGATACATGTAACTGAAAGTGTCGCGGTTTTAGCCAAGCTTACGAGATAATTATCCAAGCCAAAAACAATGCCGAAATTGTAAATCGATGACTATTTAATGTACAATTTTAGAATTTACAAATTGGCAATGACCATGTTTCTTATACCTAGATAACTAACACAATTATACGCGGTTTAAGATTGTAATAATAATGTAAAAATCTTGTTCAACATGTTGACTTGTGAATGAGTATCATTTTAAGCTACGTCGTGGATGCCCAGGCGGAATATGTCATGTTGCACGAAGAAGGAGTCACCGAGTGGTTTCAACACGAACGTCTGCATGTATGGGTGTGGAGGATCATCGTCGCACTGTAAATATAAAAAGCGTTAATTAAACAATAAGTAAGTTATAATATTGTATTGTTGATGGCTTAGTCATGATAATGAGTAAAATATCCCCAAACCAGAGAAGTCATTGTGTAAATTCGTCACTTGGCCTTTTTTTCATAGTAAAAAAGATTCAAATTTACATGTACACAGGAAGTACATAAGGATAGCTAAAGTTTTTCTTTTCAGTGTTCTTATTCCTAACTATTAATTACATACATGCTATAAGAATACCATTGCGTAAAACTGTCACATTTTCTCTAAACCTCTCATATTTAAAAATATATATAATAAATGACCAATATTTTATAGATATGGAAACACATCTTTATAGTATAATATGTTTTTTTTTTCATTTAAAATATAGAAAGTTGTCAAACATTGACATGTCAGAAATTAAAAAAAATGTGTATTTTTCCTAAAGTCGTTTATTACAATATTTTTTATTCCTAAGTTAAAACTTTAAAATAATTTTAATAAGAGTTATTTATTAATATCTATTATTAAAATGGTTATGTAATGTTATCCCACTAACGTTGTGCCTCAACTACAGAGCTGTGATGGCTTAAAGCTTTACTATTAAATTATGATAACATAAAAGATATTCTTTTGATTAATATGATATCAAAATTAATCCTGTGATGAGTGCCATTCAATCTCATGCAGTGAATTAACTCACAAAATGACATTTGCATACAAAAAACATTTGGTATAAAGACAAACTTAAAAGGTTTGCAAAGTTGTCTTTGAAAATATAGGGCTGTAGGGTACTTTGCAGTGTGAAAACAGAAGGAAAACTAAGGAGATAAATTGTTTAGTACTATTAATAGGAAGGTACGTTCCATCTGTCCACTACAAATTTATTTTCCTGGCCAATTTCAAATATTGTCAATTCAAGTGTATTTTTTTACTATGTTGAATTTGCCACATAGCTTGATTACTTAGCTTACTGCAAATATTAAAATTAAGATTTAGATATGTTGAGAGAACAGATGGATGTTACAAACTGTAGCCAGTTGAAAGCTGTTATATACAAAAAGCTCATGGGCATTCTACATTTCTTACTTGGCCTCCAGATATAACTATTGTATTCTTAAATGTCATGAAGAGCCAGCCTGAACATGTCATGTTCTACATAAAAGGAGTTTCCTATTGGCTTCAGTACAAATGTTTGAAAGTATGCATGTGGTTGATCCTCATCCGTCTGTTTCAAACAACAGGGCACTATTATAATTTTATTATGATATTTAAATTTATTATTTAATGACACATTACTGCTTGCTTGAAACAATTTTATAAATAGCCTACTCATGTAATAATTATCTTAAAAACCTAGACTACAGCAAGGTTGTCCAAAAAGCTAAAAATAAAAATAAAATCATATCAAGATAAGAAAATGTGTATGGTGTGTATACAAATAATATAACTTTTTTGTTTTTATTATATTTAATCACTATGTTTAAACAACTGAGAATTAAATTATGGGGGCTGTGAATATCTCTTGATGTCTTTTGTTGATGTCAGTGTACCCGGTTACTGGCATAATCCACCCATCATTATGGAAATTACTACAGCATATACCCTAACTGGCATTGCTGACCTTATGTTCCCTGAATTTCATTGTTTTGTGCTGTCTCTATACTCATTTCAGTAAAATTAACTATAACAGTAGGTAGGAGAGGTGTATAGGACACAGGAATATGTATTTCTTTTAAGTATACCCATTCCTTTATTTACCTTATTTTTTTATCGTTATATACTTTTACACTACTGTAGAAAAAAACTAGTGGAGCATAAATTTTCGACATTGAAGTGTTTAAGTGGAAGCAATAATATAGTCAAAAGTTATTACAAACATTGTCTTTATGTCATAAAATTTATATTTTGAATTTAAATTATTTAAGTAAAATATTCAAAACCTTTACAATTTGGTATTTTGTATAATTTGACAGATGGTAGAAACTAACATGGATTGTCTGAAGGAGTTCACACCTATATTCAGCATGAATCAGTTCTAGAATTATATTTCGGTGGCAGGGTTGGGATGCCAACTGACTTATTTCTGAGACAAATTTTTTAGCCAAGAATGCATTTGTGATCAGCTACAAATAGAACCCTTGTTGTGTATGGAGTTGGTTACAGATGTCCATGTACAGCAGAGACAACTTACCATCGGGTGGATTGCATGCACATATAATAATACATACATTTATATTAATAAAATTGTTGTTTCCAGCATACCTGTAATCTGCCAAGGACATTAATTAGAACACCTCCATCATACATTGGTTGTGAATCAACTGAAGTTATTAGCCTACCAATCTTTTGAAAAGTCAGGCTCTGAAACAATAAAGAACATAATCATTTCTCATTCCTTAAAGATCAAGGTTGTCGATCAGTGCTTTCTACCAGTCGTGACTTACAGATATCAGATGCGGACACTAACGGTGGTTTTGGTCTAGTAGCTCAGTGAGCAATAGAGAGAGCCATATGTATCGCTCAGAGATAAAATCCAAAATGAAAAAGTTCATATAGGGACCAAAGTGATCAACTAAGCTCAAAAGGCCACCAAGCTGAGGTGGCAATGGGCCGGTCACATCTGCCTTACAACTGACAATCATTAGCGTAAGTACTTATTAGAAGAGAAGCCATGTCGGGGTACATATATCACGAGATGCCCACCTGCTCGGTGATGAGATGTTCTGTGCCAGGCGGCAGGAAGTAACTGGATGAGGAGAGGTGAAGATCAGGTTCAGCTGCCATGTGACAGGCCCTTATCCAGCAATGGAATGATGCAGGCTGAAGATGTTGCTCTAATCTCTATATATCCCTAATATCATCTTCAATATATAAATAACTTTAAATAAATGCAATACCTAATTCATATTGTACAGCAAGGTTTCAAAAAGAAGTCAATTACAGATTTGTCGCTACTTGTGAGGACTAATATGGTGGCCTCATATGAAAGTGTATCTACAACTACACCCTTATACCAGAATGCAAGAAATAGATATGTTGGTGATATCTTCATGGACGAACCATACTCATTCCAGCTTGAAATATATGATTTATCGGCTGATACTTTTTTAATATCTTAGCCTGGCCACCCATATTATAACTTCTTCTATTATACAATTAGTTGAAGTGACATGCATATCACATGCAAACTATAACGAATATGTGATACGACAATGAAGATGGTAAAGCATAATGGCGTAAAAAACTCAATTTTGGGCTTGCATTGCCTGTTATCTATGTAATTCACACTATTCAAACTGTTATAATTTTAGAAATGTAGCAAAGTAAATGTAAACCGCACTGGTTTTTTTTTTTCTTTTTTATAGTATAGAAATAGGAAACGAGCATGCAGTCCACCTGATGATAAGTGGCTACTACCACCCATGGACATCCCTAATCAACCCTAGGTAAGATCAAAATCTCACCTAAGGTTAGCCACAGATGCGTTGCTACCCTTGAGAACTGAGATGGAATGTCTCAGAAAAGTATATCTCCCTTAGCACACCCTTCAGACCAGAACACAGCATATAACACTGCTGCTATGAGGCAAAAATAGGGGTGGCGGTGGTGCTTCCGGAGTTGAACCACAAAGAGTTCTACCACCTTCAAAATTCTGGAATTTATTTATGTCCAATAAACATAGATCTTTATCTATAACAGTTTCATTATAAATTCTTAAAAATTATCATTAAGCCAATTGAGAACTCAATGTCCTATGGTTTTTGAAGTATAGGCTTTGGCCAATGACCATAGCCGAATAATATAAATAGTTAATGTTACTGCCCTTAACAGTTCTGTACAACACAACTGTTAAGGGCAGTAACATTAACTATTGATATAATTTTATATGCCACTATGAAATTAGATTCAATTATTAGCTGACATTATAGTATGCCATTCCATACTTACATTTAATTTTTCCATTATTTTAACAGCACCATGCAATTGGACACCTTCAAATGTCATAAATGATGAATCAACCTGAAAATTATAGCTGTCATCAATAATCTTATTTGAAATGCTTTAGTAATTTAATTCAGATTGTCCGATAATATTATGTGCAGAATGTTGTTATTGTTGGTTATATACAGTTTTTCTTAATTGGAAACTGTTATTACTGAATAAATAGGTGATTTGATGGCAAGAAACTAAACGAACTAGAATCAAAATTTGCTCTGCCCGATCCAAGATAACTTATTGCAACTTTTGAAGTCTCTATTTCTTGTTTTCTTGCGGTACATAGAAAAATAATGTAAACAACTTATTTGTAAAGTAATAAAGATGAAATACACACTTAATCATGATTTAAAACGTATTTTTAAAGTTTTTAACTCGTTTAATTAGCTATAAACGTACTGGGCACGAAACTATGTTACATTAATCACTATTACTCATTTTTTTCACTATTACTCATTTTTTCGGCGGGAGACGAAATAACCTAAAAACTCAAAAAACTGTTTATCTAATAGAGTGCAAATAAGGCACGTAACTTCGGTAAAATTAAACATAACCCCCTAATACTTGTAAAAATACTCACGTTATACATATTTGCTAGATTTGCTCGCTGTGCCGGATCATCGAATAGAGTGTAGTATTGTTGCACAAAACCCTTTCCAATTGCATCATATTGTGCATTTAGCGCCATTTAGACGAAATATTAGATCCAACAATACACCGAATCGGTCGGATATCTCTGAAATATATAAAATTTCAGGCCCGCGGTGAGCTCCCAGCTTTCCTTTTGCAGCAAAAAATGGCAAACGTTCATTCAAAAGTGTTGCCACAATTCTAGTCATTAAAAGAAACCACAAAAACCATTACAGATAACCTATTACTATCCACTGTTTATTATCTTTGTTTATTTATATTACTTATCTATGTTGCTAATGCCAATTTTATACGTTCACAATTTTTTTTAAGTACAATGTTTTATTTGCCTTCAGAGGCGGCGTAAGGCGTGGGCGGCGTGAGCCATCACCCACGGTCTCGCGGTTCAAAAGGACCTCACACCTCATAGCGAAAAATAAATTTGAAAAAGTATGAAAAATCCAAAAGTACCCGCCACAATGTTTTTTATAATAAGTACATCATAATTAATTTTCAATTTAAAGATACTGCACTCTTCAGCGCACAAAATTAATGTGACTCAAATAATCGATGTTCCTGATTAAATATATTACGTTATAAAAAATAATGAATGAATAGAAAATTGTTACTTTTTTTTTATGTATTATGTTCTAAAAAGTTTCGCAATATGATGCCTAAAGGCTATTTAAAAAAAAACTCCATACTTTATTAATATCAAGCAACTGTTAACTGCGGTAATAAATGGGCTATTGTGTGGTATAAATTTTTTTCTATTTAATAATTTTAATTAAAAAAAAATGTTTTATCATTTCATTATTTCTATTATATAATAAATTAATTATTAATGAAACATTATGTAATTATTTTTTATAATATGATATCCTCGTATAAATATAAGGTTACTTTTATGATTTTATCATGTCGTTGTCATGTCACTTTGTAATAAAATGTCACTCACTTGGTTTTGACTGATTCATATCAGCTTCGGTAGTTTATCTATATCCATATAAAAATTACAAAAACAGCAGTAATTGCAATTTTACTGTGATTCAGTAAATAATTTACTATTAATAAAAGAGTGAAGGGAAAATGTCTTTAGCAGACGAATTATTGGCAGATTTAGAAGAGAATGATGATGGCGAGCTCGAGGCCGTTATCGAAAGCAAAGCTCCGAGTGAAGTTTCTCATGAATTTGCAGTGCCATTCCCGGTACCAAAGAGGAGTGAATTACCAAAAGAAGAAGAAATCAAGAACGTATCGATCCGGGAATTAGCAAAACTGCGGCATTCCGCCCGTTTAAAACGCGTAAGCTTGCAATGGTTTTCGTACAATATTAGTTCCATATTCTGCGAATCCGTCTTTCATCTAATTTTTTAATGCTTTCATCTATGCTTAATATCTGCACTGCAGTATTGACAAGTTATCATATATTGGAGTATTTGTTTCGGGTTCTGAGTCATCCTTTTTTGTACTCATGACACTGACATCTAAACACCAGTGTAAAGTTACGAATGGATATTATTTAATTATCGGATGATTTATAATGGTTTATCTTTGACAGGTTATGACAGAAATTGAGACAAATTATGGCAATGACAGGAAAAAAATTGAAGTGATGGGCTTGATGGAGTCAGATCCCGAGTACCAGCTCATTGTGGAAGCAAACAATATTGCTGTTGAGATTGATGGCGAAATTGGTAGGTTTTATTTAATACCATTTTCTAATTGATAAAAAAATGTTCAAAGTAGACATAGTTGCTTCCAGTCTGTGTAGAGTTTTATGAAGAAATTTCAAATTTAAATTGGTTTTTGGCCTTAAATAACCTATTTTGTTGATCCAACCAACCAAGATGATCCAATAAACCATGAACACATGACTTTGCTGACTGACTGAATTTTTTAAATCCTACAAAGATACAAGTTGGCACATTTTGTGCTAAAAGAGCCCAAATCTTATAGCGCCACAGTTCTAAAGCACCTTACTCCACTCACCATTGATAAAAGTTTGGGAATCTCATATAATTTGCAATACTGTGTATCCATAGCCCATAGCAGTAAGTTTTTGTTGAACCCATTGCATATGAAAAAACCAGCTCTTATCCATCCATCCATCCATGTATATTATCTGTTATTATTCCATTTATAAAATTAATTTGTCAATATTTTATCCATAGGAGTTATGTTAAATGTTTTATTAGGTAGATCATAAACCAAAACCTAACATTTAATTTTTCAGCTATTATCCACAGATTTGTGCGAGATAAGTACCAGAAACGGTTTCCAGAACTTGAATCGCTGATTGTAACTCCTTTGGAGTACATCCGAAGTGTAAGGGAACTTGGCAATGACTTGGACAGAGCCAAAAACAATGAGATCTTGCAGAGTTTTCTTACTCAAGCTACTATTATGATTGTGTCAGTTACTGCATCTACCACTCAAGGGTAAGTAAAAGAAAGTACTTTTTTTTTCAGGATTTGAGACTAGAATATTGTAAAGGTCATTGTGTCTCCCTATAAGTAGCTTTAGACATATGACATAGGTTGATCATAGATGCATTTGACTGAGGACTAAGGTGTGTCTCATTTAAATGTCTGCTTTACAAATAGTATTAAAAGTAGAACATATTGTGGGCTGTAAATTTCTATGTTTCATTGCTGGACAAAAATCACAGCACACTGTATGCATTTAGAAAAATGTATACAGTGCTCCAATGCAGATTGGCAGAATTTTTATATGTAGGGTCATCATAAACTGTAGATATATTATATTGAGTAATAGTACATTTGATGTCTACCAATTAGCCCTTGGCCAGTGTGGTGGACAATGGCCTAAAACTCTCTCATTTTGAGAGAAGACCAAGAGAGAGGTTGATATTAACAAGATAAGTTGATACAAGTCAATAAAATGATTGTTACAATGGTTTGTTTCAGAAAAGTTTTATCAGAAATGGAATTAAGCGAAATATTTGAAGCATGTGACATGGCAGTGGACTTGAATAACTACAAATCTAAAATATATGAATATGTGGAAAGCAGAATGACGTTTATTGCTCCGAACATAACTGCTATTGTAGGTGAGTACATTTATTTATTTAATATTGTTTGAGGTAAGTATAAATGACATATAGTTCATGCAAAATATGGTATCATTATGTTATGATGCTACCTAGTTCAGCTTTATTCAAAAATTTGCCTGGGATTTCACCTGCATTTACCTTCACCTAAATTAAAATGATATATGCTATAATTATAAAAGACTATGAGAACTGTACACTTTTTCAGTATATAAAATGGCCCATGCTATTCAAGACTGATCTATCTCTGTCCCTAATTTCAGCCAGATGTATTCAGTCGTTATAGAAACATTGAGTAACAAAAATCCTTCCAACCTTTTGATTTTATTAATAATAAGTAGTAAGAATAAAATTAACAGTTTCCTATAATATATTACTGTAAGGTTTGAAAATAGGATTTATAGTAAATTACGAACACAACACTTGAATTATATTTATTTATAAGAAAATGTAAAATTTAGATGAGTAATGGAAGAGCACACTCATATTATCTATACTTTATTACAGGTGCATCAACTGCAGCTAAGATTCTCGGTGTTGCTGGTGGTTTGTCCAAGTTGTCCAGAATGCCAGCCTGTAATGTGCTACCTCTGGGCCAGCAGAAGAAAACACTCTCAGGTTTCTCCCAGGCAGCATCTCTACCTCACACTGGATTCATATACTTCTCCCAAATTGTTCAAGATACAACTCCTGTAAGTTAATTATTTACAGAAAACTCCAATTGAAAACATATCTTTCCTGTAAAATACAATATGTATAGATTTTTTTGTAGTATTCCAAGTGACTCTGAGTCCAGTTGAATCCTATGATTACAATACTATACTTTGACTATTACTAGAACAACTCATGCTTCAAGTACAATGTCAGAAAAAAAAGTAAAAAGATTGTTTTGAGTTACATGATCTTCAAATATATTTTACAACCTGACGGTGTCCAGAAAAAAACGTAACAGACCAATTCCTATAAAATTCTTTATTTTGATGTGAAAGTACTCGAAAATTATTTCAAATTTAATTACTACTCCCGTGATAGGAGGGACAATGGTCATTTTAATTAAAATAACCCCTTGTTTTTTATATCATGAATTTTGTGGAAGTTTTATCATGGATGACCCCATAAATTACGTCATACGTAAAGGGGGGGAGGGTGTTTAATTGAGTATGACGTCTCATTTATTGTGAATAATTGCATAATGTGACATCACACTAGGAAGCTGGGAGTCTCACAAATGTGACCAGCTATGACAAGGATGGAGGAGGGGTCAAAAAGTCAGGAAGTTTCTGTGACGTAATTTATGGACGGTCGTTAGACCATGGAGGTCTGACGTCTACAAACATATATTATAAAATATAATATCTTAATTTGCTCTTATAATTATTCTGTAGGAGTTAAGATATAAAGCGGCCAAGTTGGTGTCGACGAAACTGACGCTGGCGGCGCGTGTGGACGCCTGCCATGAGAGTACCGATGGACACATCGGCCGACAACTGCGGGAAGGGATCGAGAAAAAACTTGACAAACTGCAGGTAAAATACATGTGATAATAAGATTCATGTGATAATAATTGGATTAATTGGATTCAAGTTACTTTTACCCAGAATCGTATAAGAACAAAATAATGTTCATTCCTCTGTATTACCTTAGCTAATTTTGTCAATATTTTTTTTACCGTTAATTGCACTCAATTTTAATAACTGCAATAATTTTTGCCTTTTGCGCTTATTTTTGCGAGCTGGATTCAATTGTAATAGTTGCACCCATTTTACCAACTACATAATTATATTTTCTGTTTTTATTTTTTTTAACAGTGACTTACTATTATACTATTTACTTCTTCAACATATATTTGGCCGGCCATCTTATCTAATTTTTATCAGTTACGTACTATTTGACTTCTTGAACAGGAACCACCCCCGGTGAAATTCGTGAAGCCGCTACCGAAGCCGATCGAGCAGAGTCGTAAGAAGCGAGGCGGGAAGCGCGTGCGCAAGATGAAGGAGCGCTACGCGATGACAGAGTTCCGCAAGAACGCCAACAGGCTCAACTTCGCTGACGTGAGTGTAACTTTCGGAAAAATCGCTATATTATTATGGTTATGACTTAAACATAGTTAGTATTTAATTTTATTTGAACAAAATGTCGTCTTTACGATGCGTGTCGTAAATTTTCACGACACAATATCGTTTCGCGACGACGTCGCAAAGTGTTACGGTAAGACATCGTATTGTATGTTTGATCCCAGACACCAGCATTCAATCAGGTTCAGTATTTTCCCTTAATGATGTTCTTAAACACGTTAAAACGTGTTGTGTACACGTCCATGTGTCCATAGCGTGGGTCGACACTAGAACACAAAAATTGCCATCACTTACTTATAAATAAATTGGTAGGAATCTAGGACTATGTAGCATTGTGTATTGACAGCCTCAGATAAGACTATCTTTTAAAAAATCGTCTGATATTTTAAATAAGGTGACCATGCAGTTCATTTGTGTATTTGTTGCTTTTCTTTTCTATTGACACAAAAAGTAGCACAATTATCGATTACTGGAGAAATTTTAGTTGATTATCTACTTATTTTACTCCACGCTGCTATACAACTATATAAATACAACGAATGAAAAGTGAAAATATATGGTGATTTGCTTGCATGCTACCAGTTTGGTATAAAACCAGTTTAAGTATGAGCAAATTTTCACAAATCTTCAGCCGAAGCCGAAATAAGAAATTCAGTTCTAAATTGTCTAAAAGTGTTTTTTTTTAAAGAATTTTATTTAAAATCAATGTTGGTTGGATATAAATAACTTCTAGAGCTGACTACTCATTTTGTTACTTTTTTTTAAAGACGATAACAGTTCGAATAATTTGAATTTCGTACATAACTGACGACGCAAGTCAACAATGGAGTTTTCGCTTATTCTTCCGTTTCACCATCTTCATCGCGGTATTATGTATTCGTTATAGTTCGTCAATTCAGACGCTTGCTAGAATTTTCCGCTTCAACTAAAACTTCGGCCGATTTTGGCTGAAGCTGAAGGTGGAGTTTTTTGGCCGAAGGTGGCCCTGAAAGTGACTTGAAAGTTATAATAAATATTTTAGGTATTACGTTTGCAATTTACAATGTTACAATAAACTTATAAATAAAATATTTAATTAAATTAATTGCATTTCCTATGAACCGATTTCATTATACGAACATATTAATAGTGGGATCTCGGAAATGATAATTCCATTATAGTAGGGTGAAAGCTAATTGAAAATTGAAACACATACCATCTAATGGAGTGAGAGGAAGGTTTAGGCTGCTTACAGAGTTACGTTTGCAAGCCACGAATAGAAAATACCGACACGCGTGATACGATGGCTATCGTATTAATCTGCTGCGATAATTGGTCAAAGGATTAATTTCCCTCCAAAGAAACCTTATTTCTGTCATCTGTTGCAGGCACCTTGCGAACAGGTGCGACGGTGTCACGTTTAAAAAAATGTTTTATACAATCCATTTTCAATATAATATTTTGTTTTGATCTGTTTTTGATACAGCGTGTTAAATTTAACACGCCTAAAAGTTCTGCGCTGCAATTAAACACTTAAGTTTTTTTAACTTATTGCTATGAGTGCTCCTTTTACTTTTCATTGTTTGTTAACCACACTATTAACAACTTGAATTAAAATTCATAAATAATATATAAAAAATCATAAATAATAAAAGAAACGCAGTAACATTAAACACGAATAAAAAACATTCGAAGTAGGTAATCGTAAAACTGTACCAAGCCTAAAGTGTACATATCGTGGTAAACTATAATCGTCATGTCAGTGATCGACAGCCGAGCCGCCGTGAGATGAGATGATCCTCTGTTTGTTATGTGGAAAAAGTGGAATGAACATAGTCTTTTATAGTCTTTATTGGATATAACCGGAACTGTGTAAAATTATTACTGCACACTGAATATTAATTTTTATGAGCGATGAATTTTTTATAGATTGAGCTGTATGAAGTTTTTATTCTTGCTTTTTTTATATAATATGGATAGTAGCAAACGAGCATGCAGCCCACCTGATGGTAAGTGGCTACTGCCGTCCATGGACATCTGTAATCAACCCTGGGTAAGATCAAAGTCTCACCTAAGGTTAGCCACAGATGCGTTGCTACCCCTAAGGACTAAGATGGAATGCCTCGGAAAAGTACGTCTCCCTTACCACACCCTTCAGGCCAGAACACAACAGCGCATAACACTGCTGTTATTAGGCAGAAATAGGTGTGGCGGTGGTGCTTCCGGAGTCGAACCACAATGAGTTCTACCTTCAAACCTGCTTGGCTCCTGACATAAAAGTAAACTTAAAAGCAACCTTAAAATGAACCTAAAAAGCACCGCCATCTCTCGAAAGAAGTCAAGTAGATAACGCTCCATTTTTGAAGTGAAAACTTGGGCAGTTTTTGAGATAGACAAAAACTCGCGACACTGTTACCGTAACCCGTATCACGGTATATAAGTATGTAGATATATTGTGTACGTACCTACATAGATACATGCATGTTGACATTTTACTCTAGTTTCAACTTCCGTCCTCTATTATGCCCACTTAAAAAACATATACCTATAACTTGTGGTCTGATTCAAAAATAAATTTTAAGAGTACTTTGTTTCGAGTAGAATTTATTTAATTAATTAATTGAATGTGACGGATTTACAGGTCCCGATATGAAACGATAATTTTAAACTTCATACCTATGTGTATTTATATGTCACGAATCTGATAAGGTAATGCAAACATTTGGTGACACGGAAAAAGATCATTATCTTTGAAACATAACTTTCGAAACACCACTTTACGTTACAAATGATTATGTAAATAAGGGCTAATTGGAAAATTGGGTAATATGCTAAATGGCAGTCGTTTTGAAAAGTTCACTTGCAATTATGTAGATGAGTAATTTGTATAACATGTACTAGTAAAGGTTGTAATCCAAAATACCGGGTTTTGTTTAAGTTAATCGCTCAAACATTATGGGGAAGGGACGAGTTGTAAAAGAAAATGCTGTCAATTTGAATTTTTCACTTTTATTGTAACAAGTTACGCTTAAGTACGTCTTTAGTTTAAACATTGCACGAAATGTAAACGAATAAGTTTTGGTCTAGACATAAGTATTTGTTTTCGAGTTTCAACAGACTGTGGTAATGTTAAACATATTCGTTTGTTATGTTTCGTATCTTTACTTTGCACGTATTGCGAAACTTTCTATTTTGAACAAAGTGCGCGAATGACCTAGTCGTTACATGTATGTGAAATATGTAAATACTCTTTGGGGAATTTGCATTCGTTTATATATATTTTAATGTAATTAAAGTGTCAGTCTGTATTTTGAATTATAATTAAAAGTTATACGCTAGGTCATTGACTGACTTACGCTATAGTTTTATTTGTTGAAGGAAGCGTTTGGACTTCTGCTCAGGTAGTTGGTTTAAATCGGCTAAATAACATCTACTTGTAGTTACACACACACATATATATATATATATAATAGTAGTTACAGTGTAATTACAAGCAATATAATTATAAACATAAACGCTTTCTACACTCATAGCCCCACACTAGGATTTTCTACTGTGTCGTGGGTGCCATGGACACACAAAGACGAATACACAAACACCCATAGCCAAAACAGAAATCTAAATTCATCATTCAGATGTCTGTCTGGCCGGGAATCGAACCCATGACCCACTGCGTGTCAGACCGGTATAGTGACCGCTCCACCACGTGGGTCGTATTAAAGATTTTTTGCTTGGTTTCTTGGTTCTAATGTACTTAATTGAATATAAGAAGTAAGCTATTTTTTCGATACGATATACTTGATGCAATCATTTAAAGACAATATTTCCGAGACAACCAAACACTAGTAGCAACTGCAGGGCAATATCGGCAATTTGCCGGTAAATGTTTGATATAATTGCAGTAACCAGATAGTGCTGACAGAAAATCTAGCTGTAATTATCGACGGAATAGTAAAGGGATTAATATTGCATTGACACATCTATGTTTATTGAATATTTAACTTTCTAGATGCATCTGTTTGGGTATATAACATTTTATATGGAGCTAAAATTTATACATGTTATGATGGAGGATCTTTTGATAGTGCAATGGACGTCACGCCTATTATGTTTTATAATAGCTCTGTCTAGCTCCCTCCTGTTCTAACTGACAAACTACAAATGTCCATGAGTACCAGTTACCACGAACGTCAAACAGACAACATGATAGTTTGCTGCTACTATATATATTTATAATGTGGAAGTAGCAAACGAACATGCAGTCCGTCTGTAGACAAGAGTCCACTGCCGCCTATAGATATTTGTAATCAATCCAAGATAAGATCAGAGTCTTAAATGAGGTCGGACACACATGCGTTGATACTCCCGAGTGCTAAATTTGAACGTCACGGATATCGCACACTTACAACACCTTTGAAACCAAAACACAGCTGCGCTTACACTACTGTTAGTGAGCAGATTAGGTGTGCCGGTGCTTCCTGAGTCGAACCACAAATAGTTCTTCAGTAACAGTAAGTTACCTTCAATAAAAAGCAAATTTCCGACTAGGTGCCCGTTTATAAAATTTACGATAAATACGTATAAAAATGTAAAACGTGAAAAGTACTAAAGTATTACACGCCCTTATAAATATAACAACCTGTTTGCGAAAGCTATATAAAATGAATGTTACATAATTACTATCATGCCCCAACTCGTCTTAGTTAGGGTTGCCACCTGTTCTTTATAATAAAGTATTGTACGTTATTTGGGGTAATTGTACTCTATATAATAAGAATCTTACTTTATACTTTATTCTTACGCGAAATTTTATTCTGCATGATCTGATTTAAAAAAGTTTGGTTGTAAGTATTTTTGCGTGAAGGAATCATTTTAATAGGTTGGGGAAAAAGTCTTTTCGCATTATAGTATGTATGAACTTGTAATAAAATCTCTTTGGCTATAGTATTTGTATCTGGCTGGTTTTGGTATCATTGAAAGTTA
>MOOZ01000060.1:3725974-3765121 GCA_002930495.1 Cecropterus lyciades | reverse complement strand
GTCAAGCTCCCTCCTGTTCTAACTGACAAAGTACAAATGTCCATGAGTACCAGTTACCACGAACGTCAAACAGACAACGTGATAGTTTGCTGCTACTATATATATTCATAATGTGGAAGTAGCAAACGAACATGCAGTCAGTCTGATGACAAGAGTCCACTGCCGCCCATAGATATTTATAATCAATCCAAGATAAGATCAGAGTCTTAAATGAGGTTGGACACACATGCGTTGATACTCCCGAGTGCTAAATTTGAACGCCACGGATAAGTATATCGCACACTTACAACATCTTTGAAACCAAAACACAGCAGCGCTTACACTACTGTTAGTAAGCAGATTAGGTGTGCCGGTGCTTCCTGAGTCGAACCACAAATAGTTCTTCAGTCACTACCTTCAATAAAAAGCAAATTTCCGACTAGGTGCCCGTTTATAAAGTTTACGATAAATACGTATAAAATTGTAAAACGTGAAAAGTACTAAAGTATCACACGCCCTTATAAATATAACAACCTGTTTGCGAAAGCTATATAAAATGAATGTTACGTAATTACTATCATGCCCCAACCGGTCTTAGCTAGGCTTGCCACCCGTTCTTTATAATTAAGTATTGTACGTTATTTGGGTAATTGTACTCTATATAATAAGAATTTTACTCTATACTTATGACAAAAATTAAGTACGCGAAATTTTATTCTGTATGATCTGATTTAAATAGTTTGGTTGTAAGCATTTTTGCGTGAAGGAAAAAATAAGGTTTCTATCACTTTACTTAGGATTTGGGAGAATATTTAGATTTGGTGCCCTTTTTTTGTTTTTGCTCGTCAAATTGCAGAGCCACTCATGTCAAAATTATCAAGAATTTTTTTCGTCCACTTGAATTCCTCTCGGTTCATCCTAAAAGTTGGCTCGAGCCAAAATATTAAGGAAAAAATAAAGTGTACTACACTTCGTTTCTGCGTACTTTTTTTTCTACCTTTTATAGCCAATGTTAAGATGGCAACCCTAGTCTTAACTGCACTGTACATGCAAGACAGGTATGCAAATACAAAGATTATTCATGCACCAATACTGTATAATTATTAAATAGGTTTCGTCGGCATCTTCTCTGGAGATTACAGTTTAGCATTACTCTCACGTCGTCTATTATCCAAATGAGAAGGTTATGTGTCCCTTGCTAACTTCGGATGGGTCTCGAAGGATATGTTTCTTATAAATGTTATGGAGGAATCTTTTTTCTTAACTTTCGTAAAGCAATTTTTGTTGACTTCTTGTAAACACAAGAAACTGAATTAGAAAACCTTTGGGACTTTGACATTCGGGATATTTCTGGGTTCATAAAACATCCTTTTTACACTTAAAACTTATCGTTCTTCTTTCTTTCTCATAGCCTTGTCCTCTTTTTTACAACTCTTCTGATCCCATGAAATACTTTAAAAGCCCAATTTTACCTTTTGTAAGTAGCGGCATCTACGTATTACTATGATTTCATTAGTTTACCATTTAGTTTAGTCGACAACTATCGTCAACTTCATTCATTCATATCACTGCATCGTAGCACCTTAATTTCGCGTCTGTCAAATAGTAAATCGTCGTTTAAGTTCTAGCACCGCGTAAGTCATTTTTGGATTTTTTTTGGAGAGACAAAAACCGATTAATTTTACATAGACCAACTAAAGTTCCATTTTGTACTTTTAATTTTCCATAATTTAAAGGTATTATTGTGTCGTACCTTGATTTTGTTTGGACAAAACGACGCGTATTTAGATTCCAATGACGATGATTTTCAAAATTTTATTACCGCCAATAAATGACTTACGCGGTGCTAGAACTTAAACGACGAAATGTATATATTTCTTACATCAATACATGATGAATCGAAAAGAAAATTACGGCATTTTGCAACATATAGTCTTCTTACATCGTAACCTTTTAATTATACTAATACGGAGAATATTCATGCGTTACACTGTAATAATTACCGATATCGACCGTCGATACGCGCCGGCGCCGATCAACGTTGCTGTTTTCGCAGAAATCATAGATAAAGTAACAGTATAGACATTTAATTTAAAACTTATTTTCTTGTATAACATTAGTCCAATGGATTGAATGCAAAGTATAGAAATATTTGTCATATTAGTCTTAACGCTCTCGTCATTGGCAATCAGAAACCATTTATAATCTAAGTGCAATATAATGATTAAACAATCAATCAATATATCATCTAATCTAAGTGCAATATAAAGATTAAACAATCAATCAACGATCATAAAAAGCATAGCATTCTTTTGCCCAGCCATTGCGCTCGGAATTCACTATCAGTAATAGAAGTTTCTGCTTATTTAGCAGCCTATTTGATTACTTCGTCTAAGGCAGATAGGTACCTAATAAATATGACGCCATGTTCGGCGAGCCGCGACAGATGAGTTGAATTACAAATTCAATCGGATGCTCCTCACTAATGACTGGTTTACACGCGGAATTTGATTAGGCGTTATTAGTTTCAAATTGATTACTGGATTGATCGTAACCTCCGCTAACATAATTTGTACAAATTGTTTGCATAAAAGTAACGATATGAAGTCAAGACAAAAAGTATAATGGAAGTATATTTAAGTAAATATAATAACACTGCAGATTGTTCCTTTTACCTAAATAATCCCTGTAAACATGCGTTTCCGATTTTTGACTCAAATTGAATACATATCAACATACAAAGGTCGAAACAAGAAAATTAAAAGATTACAGGGACAGATAGCAATTTTAAAAAGTAATTTTATGTGTGTTTTTATTACTTGCATGAGCATAGAAATTAATAGTTTTTAACGGACAGACGCTTTAATTTGACTCATGTTTGCTTAGACAGCAGATATAGATTAAGTTAACTGTCGTGTACACAAGCCATAGCGTAAGTGGTCCGTCAGTTTTTTCGCGAGCTCAAATAGACCGGAACACGGCAGTTGGCGGGTTTGACGTCCGTACGTACTGTTCGACCGGCGCGTGCGCAGCATATCGTTCGCTACTCAGCGCACCTGCACGTTGCACGACGCTCGGCCGTACTTTGATACACTTTTTATTGCACCCAGTTACGAGCAGGTTTTTCGTTGACTATGCCCTGTTTTTTTGTTAAGAACCTTCGGATGACTTGCAATATAAAGTACGTGTCTCTAAACAAATAAATTCCTAACGGCGTTTAGAAGGGTTCTCGGTTTTCTATGTCGATGTAAGTTATTACGCGCGTAGAGGGCAGTAAAGGTATACTTATCGTCAATTAACGCATAAATGATATACTATAATTATGTTATATGTAAACGACAGCGTAAACCTATCTTAAACATGGCGAGCATATGCCGCAGACGAACGGCAAATCATACTAACACGTTTAGAATCATCTTTCGTGTATTAGTTTCCTGTCAAAGTTATATGTTTACTTCAATTTTTTCTTTTGCTGCGTGTGTCGTGTTTTTGTTAGTAAATCGTTATTGTTCGGCTCGCTGATCACGTAATCGCTCCGGCGGTCTTTGTAAAATGATAAATGAATTTGTAGAGCAACACTAAACAAGACGATTAGTTCCAATACAGATACTCCGTCCATCGACTGTCCACTGCCATTACTCACAGAGATCAGCCGTATTAATGGCTTTCTAATGACATGTTTTCTCAAGCCGCAATTAAAAAGTTGCAATAAATCCTTCTAAGGAAACAAGAAAGGGAAATGTTTAATCGATTTTAAATTGCGATATGAATGGCTGATATTTTAATTAATACGTTCTACTAACACGAAATGTTATTAGGGCAATTGGTTGGCATAGTTGATTTTAGTAAATTAATTTTAGCAGTGATATCGAGGTTTTCGTTTATAATTTTGGAGAAACTACTATTAAGTTAATCTATGCAACCATCATAGATATTACCTTGTTCTTAACATATATATCAATAGCTGTCTGAACTGAACTGAACACGGAATAGCAGTGGCACCTCATCATCTGATGAACTGCATGCTCGGTCACTACTTCTATAATAAAAATAATATGAATATAATGTTAATTTACAGTTTAATAGAGGCGATTAAGAGAAAACACAACGGAAGGAATTTCGCATAGATAAACTGATTACACCACTGTTTCGCAAAGTATTGCAGTAAAAACATTCTTTAATTCGCTGTATAAGCGCTGTTAATTCGCTATCTTAAATGGACTATCTTTTTACATCCAATAAAAAATAAACTTAAATGCAATACTCCGTACACCGTAAAGAGAACGAATAAAAAGGCATTGCGACATCGGCAAGGTCGCAATGACACTGTAATATCCAAACAAACATTAATTAGGCAATAAAACATTTTATTTAATGTCTTGGGTCATCATCGGAAACTAATGAAGTGTGTTTTTTTATGAAATAGAAGTGGCAAACGCTTGATTCCATCTCTCGGTTACCGTGAGGTGGATTCAAGCTCGTCACTGCCGACCGTGGACATAATTCGCACCCCTAGATGAAAAACCAACTAAATCTAAAAACCTTATTTTTCAGAAACGACGAAAACTCGTTTATGAAATATTTAGGAAAGATATCAAAAAAGTTATGTTATTTTTAAATTGTTCGGTTAAAACCTGAAATAACGAAGATTTTTTAGTTACTCTGGTTTTATACCTATTGGCAGTTAGTAATATTCTTATGTACTAATTAGAATTACGTTACTTTATCTACATTAAAAAAGCGTTGCATTACTCTTGACCGCTGAAACAACATAACATTTTTGGGGTGTTTTGAGTTATGATATAATGAACGGATGATGTTCAAAACATCCTGCTTGGTAAGTTAAGGATAATAATACTAAATAGATAATACAGTAGAACCAAAATGGTTGAAATAATAAATCAATAATTTTTCAAATAAAAATTTATAATTTGTTTCCATCCATCAGCTTTTTGAGGTCCACTGCTGGACAAATGCCTTCCCTAAACATCGCCACTCCAACCTGTCCTGTGCCTTCTGAATCCAATGGTTTCCTGCGGTTTCCAGGTCATCAGTCCACCTGGCCAGGGAGCGACCTGTTCTCCTTTTGCTTAAACGTGGTAGCCACTCGAGGAACTTTCAATTCCCATCAGTTGTCACTCCTTCTCTTCGTCTTGCCAGTTTTGAGAGTTATGTCGGTCAGTGTAGTTCGTCACCGGATTTTATTGTCGCCAATCATGTCTCGTAGCAAAATTCCAGACATAACCCTTTCCATAGCACGTTGACTGACTCTGAGTTTTCAAATGACGCCTACAGTGAAAGACCATGTTTCGACGCCATAGGTCAACACCATAGCCCAAAATAGCGATACCGCTGGGGACTAGGGGCTGGGGTTTTTATGGTGAAACACCAACAATAAAAATTTAAATTAACCCTATCATTTCACGTTAATTCTTACAACTCGAAATCAGCTTCTTTTTAAATGTCCTCCATCAACGTACATCAGGTGACAACTTAAAATAGCACAATAGTATTCGCGCCGTCCCGCGTAAGTTCATTCGGTTATACCAACTTTTCGCGCCATACTTCGGCAACTTAACCGTTGCCGAAGTATGGCGCAAGGTATCGTAACATGAGTGATATCACCGTATAGGTATTCGAATGTAGGATTCAAAAATACCACTAAATCAAAAGACACAATTTTGACTTAGTGGGGTTTTCATCTAGGGGTGCGAATATGTAATCAACACCCGATAAGATTGGAGTTGTCTTAGAGGTCTGTCATATATGCTTTGATATCACACACTTAGTCCGCAGGGGTCTAAGTTTCAGAAGCATCATGTCATGGAAAACTACGAAAGTTTCTCTTGTAACGTTATTTAAACTACAAGACAGAAACTATTCGTGGTGTTGATGCCATGCCAATTGTATCACTTTTAAAACATCTTTACTACCTTTGTCTATCAATAACATATTTGTTTCAGATCGAGGACGACGCCTACCAAGAGGATTTGGGCTATACCCGGGGCACGATAGGAAAATCGAGCACGGGGCGAGTGAGACTGCCGCAGATAGACGAGAAGACCAAAGTCCGCATCAGCAAGACCCTACAGAAGAACCTGCAGAAACAGAACCAGCAGTACGGCGGCGCCACCAGCATCAGAAGACAGGTGTCGGGCACTGCGTCTTCTGTCGCCTTCACACCTTTACAGGTTGGTCTTTTTACTGTTTTAAATTGTTTACTTGTACCTGTAGTGTCACTTTTATTATACAGTTTTGTACAATTGTATGTTGAGGCTAACATAGGACCAATGGATTTAGCAAAGATTTCGCAAAAAAATCAATATTAATGCTGTACCGCTAGCAGAGAAGTTTCTGCTCACTACTTTTTAAGGTTTCGTACCCATAGAGTAGAAACGGAGCCCTATTACTAAGTGTCCGCTGTCTTTTTTTATAGTATGGAAGTAGCAGAACGAGCAAAACGAGCCTGTAGCCCACCTTATGGTAAGTGGCTACTGCCGCCCATAGACATCTGTAATCAATCCTAGGTAAGATCAAAGTCTCACCTAAAGTTAGCCAGAGATGCGTTGCTACCCCTGAGGACTGAGATGGAATGCCTCGAAAAAGTATGTCCCCCTTACCACACCCTTCAGACCAGAACCCGGCAGCGCACTGCTGTTATTAGGCAGAAATAGGTGTGGCGGTGGTGCTTCCGGAGTCGAACCACAAGGAGTTCTACCACCTTAAGACCGTCTGTCTGTCACCAGGCTGTATCTCATGAACCGCGATAGCTAGACCGTTGAAATTTTCATAGATGATGTATTTCTGTTGCCGCTAAAACAACAAATACTAAAAACGGAATAAAATAAATATTTTAAGGGGCACCCATAAAACAAACGTGATTTTTTTGCCATTTTTTTAGATAACGGTTCGGAACCCTTCGTGCACGAGTCCGACTCTAAAGACTACATGTAGATATAATAGAGACGGCCATAGTCATCTACCAATGATTAAGTCAACGTAGATAGATAACGAAAGAACAAATGAGCTAAGCAGGTTTTATAGGCCCAATTAAATCAGAAGACGACAATGTATTAATGGAAATCTATTTTTTATTATTCTAAATGCCACTAAATGGTTGGTTGAATTGATGTAATTTTTAAATGATTGCCATAAATTAAGAATGGACTTTCTTATAATTTCTTAATCAATGAATATGGTTAAAGTTGGAGAAGATGTAAGGCTATTAAAATTTAATTAACATCAGTTATCAATCTTTTTTTTTGGCATTTGTTTTTGTACGTATAAATAATGATTATTATACTAGGAATTTCCCATCATCTTATGACTATAGAAGATATTTTTTATTTATTTAATTTCTTCTTAATATTAATTCCATTTTTATATTGCTGCTTATTTATAAAATTACAAGCATTAATTTGAAAGATTTGAATTACACATTATTTTTAAGGTTAAGATTTGATTAAAATCGTTTTTATGGTACGATTTGTCCGAGTATAATACTAGCCTGAATAACAATATTTGCTTAGCCGTAACTAACTGTACACAGCGATTTTAAAAACGTTTGCATACAGGTAGTTTTGTCTAAAATATGAATTGATCAAAATATTGAAAATATTTCAATATAACTTTAATTCAAGACAATATACTATAATAATAGACTATATAATACAAGATTCATTTATTTGTTAGAATCAACATAGTCTTAAGGTTGGCTCGTTTTATATATTTGAGTGCCATATTTCTTTTGGTACAATCTATCTGTCAGCATTTTAAAGATACAAACGACCAAACGAAAAGAAACAAATTTATAATAGAGTCAGATAACGTGAACAGACTTGTAAAGAAATGACAACTTTGATTCTTAGATGCCTAGATAGATAGACATTTAAATTGTGTTGCGATGTTGAAGAGATTACAATTACATAAACTGGTTAAGCATTGTTGGGAACTATGCCAATGTACCCAGACGACAGGTTCCATTGTCGTCATAACGTCGTAATCGAGCACGTTTTGTCACACATAGACACACACATAATGCATGAAAGATATTCGCACGTTTATATTGTTGGAATTTTCTCATTAAACTCGTTTTTGTACTTAATAAGTGATAGGATGTGTGAGTTTTCGTGAAAGTGGATATCAACTAGTCGTCTAAAAAAGTATTCGGATCGCAGGACCATTTTGTTTTGTTTAAACTTCAAGAACATACGCAAGATTGTAGTTTAAGTAACGGATATTGGTGAAAATCACCTAATCCTTCCTTTTAATAGATATTGTATCTAAAAATACCTTGTACCCATTGATCAATCGTGATTGCGACGACCCGATTCTCCGTGAACAGTCCATAAACAGCGTTGTCTACAATCAGAATTCCTAGAGTAGTAACATTTTATCGCTCTCGGCCCTGAAGGAGCGAAGGCATCATTACGATATCGCACGTCTATCTAGCCCTTGAGCGGCCGCTTCTTAGATACTGTGCCTCTACTACATGTTAGACATGCTTGTATTATTATAGCTAATTTATACATTTAGCTATATGTAAAAACTAAGATATTCCCGTGGCTTTGCCCGCGTCGGTCACATCTACCGCGATAATGAGTGTTATATGTATTAATATAGGTCTTAAACTGTGTGTGTGCAAAATTTCAACGTAATCCGACCAGTAGTTTTTGCATGAAATAATAAAAAACACACATACATCCTCACAAACTTTCGCATTTGTATTAAGATTATAATAGTGCAAATGTTCAGGTTTTATTATCGTGTCCAAAAACAAAATAGCGTAAAAAGTGCCACATTTAATGACAGGTATAAAATAATGTTCTGTGTGATTCTAAACAGTAGTAAAATAAGGAACATTGTACAAAAATAGACATTTTAGTACTAATTAGTGAATGTGTTAATTTATGTATGTATATATTTTCTCCACAATTATACAAGCATTTTATAAAACTTGATTTGAAATTTAATGTGAGTGTTATTAGCCGTCTTCTCTCTTAAAATATATTAATTTTATTTTTGTCTTAAAATTAGCTTAATATTATTATATTAAGCGAATTGCTTACTATTATTATATTAAGTAATGAGCCTGTTGAACTTTTGTATTACATTGCAGTACTAGTAATTGCATACGCTGATGTAATAACGCACAAAAAGTTTTACTTATTTCATGAACTTTTTTTTACTCAAGTTAATTTTTAGTTCATATATTTGCTCCCTATTTCATCTGAGGCCTTCGTTGTTGAGGGATTATCAATCTTAAGTATTGCATCGCTTGGTTCACAAGGGCTCTACTGTTTGTGTATTCTGAAGTTACGATTGCGATGTTGAATTTTCCTCAACATCGGCATTCGTTTCATATTTTATTGCCTTTGATCGTACCATACCAGGTTTGCGTCGTACATGATTACGAAATGATTGAAATCAAAATGAAGTCGGTTAATAAATAGCAAATTTTGTTTGGAAAGCGGATTGTCTGATAATTGTAGATTGCATATGTATTAACAAAAATATTTTTTTTATCCGAATAGTAAAAGCTGGATTCAGATGGCCTAGGACCGGTCGAAACGGCATTGTTTAGGGGAGACCTATGCCCAGCAGTCGACTATCTGTCTGTAATGTCGACTAAAGGCTTATAGATGGATAGATAGATATTTACTTACAGAATTCAACAACATTGTATATTTAGTATTTTTTATTTACTAAAAGTGAATGTTAGCATGTAGTAAATAAATCTTTTAAAATAAAACTATTGCAAAATTTTCACATTATAATTGAGATTAAACGTGAATATTTTGTATTGGATATAAATGAAGCAACGTGTGGTGTCGGCGCAAGATATGCGCGCAGACAATGCAGCGTTTAACTGCAATTTTCTTGTTTTCATCCGCGGCTATCTGGCCGCCGATAACGGACTTTGTGTTCGGACATTAGCGTTCCTCCGGATAATGCTATTCCTTATAATGATGAGGCTGACTTATCTGGCAAATAGTCGTACCAAAACGCTGTTTGAGTGGATGACTCAAATAGGTTGTGGTTATCAAAGGTTATATCTGATGTGTTTTATTGGGAAAATGTTGTGTCAGAGTACATTCTAAGTATAATAAAGTTCAATAAGATATCATCAATGGTGTACTGATTTATATTCGATAAATCCACTTAAAACAGAGTTAATATTATCATATCAAAAACATTTGTGGGAATTACAATCAATTTTTATTGGAAAAAGTAGTCCAATTAAGAACCTTCGCCTATTTTTCAATTGGATAAAATGTTGACCTTATAAACTATTGTTTATTTTATCGATAATTCCTAATACTATTAGGAATTTATCGATAATTTTATCTATTTCAATTCCAAAGAATACTAAAATAAAACAAAACAACAACCGAATGTGACGCCTATATTAGAAAATAAAGATTAGATAGGTATATGGGAAGAATGTCATATAGCTCCCGGAAGAGATAATTATTTAATATTTTGTCGTAATTATGATGTCGGTTTTTAATTTATTTGACGGTAATTACGTTCGAATTATCTAAGCAGAATGTTGAGATAATCAACACGGAGACAGGCTTGATTTGTAGAAACTTACTCAACAAGCTTAAAGCGGTCCCAGATAATAACAATCAGGAAATGTACGTTGGACAGGAAATACCATTTTGTTCAGGAATCACTTTTGAGTTTGTAACCATCGCCAGTTGAAACCATCGTTGCGACAGAAATAAAAGCAGTGGTTGTTATGAAGGGTAACATTTACCCTAATACTTTTCAAATTGGCTTTTTTATAAAGATGAAGTGGCAAACGAGTATACAGTCCATCTGATGGTAAGTGGTCACTGCTGCTCGTGAAAGACATATTTTAATAAATTATAAATACAACACATAGGAACGAGGTTCTGTGTTTGACTTTCAATGATCATTGTAATTTAAGAGGGCGTGTTTTTTTTTAATACTCTTTATTTAGTGAACTAGATTAATTTAATTCATAACAAAAAGTTCATTTTGTGAAACTTGATAAATCGTATTATTTTTCGTAATACATTATCCGTAACATCTTTCGTTTTATTTCATTTACAATGCACAATTTCTTTAATGAAATATTTCGGTCAAAAATATTCTTGTGAAATGACATATACATATACAGAATGTATAACAATATAAAGAAATATATTTAAATGAATTGTTTTGTTAGTTACGGCACTTAGTACTAACGTGCCTATTACTTTTTATTTTCAAAGATCCGACTACTTTGCAGCACGGTTGTTTCCATGACAAGGCGTTTGCATATCATTATGTTTAGAATCCGTGAAGTAGCGTACAAATATTTCAGCGAAGAAAGTGGCCCTTTGGCCCCTCGGTGATTTTAAAGCTATTCATGTTTATTGCAAGCACATAATAGCATGTTCATTTACAAGTTTCGCATGTAGGCAAGCGAGCGGGAAAATGGCCTATTGGTATTTCAGACGATCTGGTTAGTACTTTCACCCAACGTACATTTCGCTCTTGGTATTTGTGCTAGGGTAATAGCACCGCCCTTTTGCTATAACTTTAAACGATGTTGACATTATATAAATGTGTTGTACGGCGCTCGTCGGTGCCTTTTGTGTGAAAGGCAATTTCTAATTTTACTTCTGATAACAATGCAAGAACTAGTTAAGGGTAAAACATTTCCTATACTGTAAAGACAGTATCTTTCTGGAACATTATCTTAAGGAAGTAAGGTATATCTAAAGGTTAAATTATTATCTTTGAATTATTGTTTAAAAGTGTGTGAAATCAATAATAGTTTGATATATTTTATTCGTCGTCATTGTTCAGTCTATTACGATATCTCAAAAAAAGGTTTTATTAATTTTTATTGTCTCGGATAGCTTACAAAATTATGCACCTTATGATCTATGCCAAATGATTGTAACTTAGTTTGAACATATTAAAAATGTGGTTTGAAAATATCCTTTCTCTCAATTTACTATGCGATACAAGGAAACGACTTTCACACAACATCAATTTTCTCGAATCTTACTTCAAAAGCGGTATCTCTTTTGTGCTTCAGAGGGCAGTTATTGATATGTCAATAACTGCAAATATTTTTAAGTTTATTTAGTACTATTTCCAATAACCAATCTTCCCTTAAACGGGCCTCATTAGATTTTGCTGTAGTCACATTGGACATATGACCGCATTAGCTGGACAACTTCGGAGGAAGACACTACTGCCCGTTTCCTGGATTTAATCTATTAGTGGTCTCTTACGCCATCCACGAGAAGTAGAGCGGTAGTACATATATAGAACAACATCATTTGATAATGTCGTTAATTATAGTGATTAGAATGACATCACACGATTATCAATTTTATTAGCTTAAGTAGGAAGGTATACAAATAAACCTTAAAATGTAGATTACAGTTATGAATTAAAATAAATAATCGTAATATTGGACGGTTAAGGCTTAGTATGGAAATGTACTAATAAAATAATGTATGTTTTTTAAATGAGCCTCTTTAGTTTGTCATTTTTGCTTTTTTTTTTAATCCAAATTACTATCCGATGGCGCAATAACATAATACATAGAGCATGTTTTTTTTAATTAGTTCGATGCCAGCTAGGGAAATAGTTTTATTTATTTTTAATATAATATATATTCTATTTCATAAAATCGGCCCGTCACTCCTTTGAGGGCGTTATTCTTTAGTTTCGAATTTTACCCAAATGAAAAAATCGCCCTATAGGTACTGCGTAAAATTATTACGCAAAATCGCGCCATTCATATAACAAACTAATCATTACTTATTCACTTATAGAGTTTCGTCCAGATCGGTATGGTTCCCTTCCTACTATTATAATCACTATATAATACATACATAATATAATACTACAAAATATTCTGACTATTCATATAAGGAAGTAACTATGTAAATAACTTAATCCTCTAGGATAGCAACGTTTCAGTGATCTATTTTAAACATGAAAGGTCTTATGTTTATTTTCTACATTATAAATACAGCATTAGCATAGCACCTTAGACTATTACTAATGAAGATGATCCATCTTAGTCCTCATAAGTGGCATCGTACCTGTCATCAGCCGAGATGGAACCCCTTGATCTATATGGAATTGGTTAATAGTATCCATGGTCGCCATACTCGTTTGCTCTTATTATGAAAAAGAGAATAAACTAGCACAGCGCCATAAAAGGTATGCCAATTACGAATATATTTTGCGGATATGAATTTAATAGTGCAGAAATGATAGCGTATTGGCATCATAATGATCATTTTCTTACGGCTCTACTCTACTTACTTTGGTGTGTGTACATTGCCGTCATCGCTCTTTTATTAGACGAGCAAAAATGCGAATACAATATAGTAGTTACTTTGAAATTCACACAGACTCTTCGTATTTATCTCTTTGTATGGGCTGTAAAGATTAAATTGCTTTTCATCGGGTGATATTTTAGATAGCGTCTTAATTAGATTTGTAAGATTCGCGTTATGTACGATAGTATTCGTAGACAAATATTATCTTTAAATGAGCGCAATTATATAACAAGATGGCTACAAAAGTTAAGGATGCTAAACATTTAATCAGTTTTAAAAAAGCAATTTAATCAGTTGCCACATTTCTCTAATGACGATGGTTAATGGTTAAATTAATTGTAAGCGAATATTTTTCTCACACTGAATATTTATGTAACCTTCTTTTAGAAATAAAATGTACAACCATAATTGCAAATGTTAAAATTGCATAATCGTTCTCCTAAAACAAAAGTCTGTGCGAAAATTTCATTATGTTTAATGGATGAATAATAATTACCGTATAAACATAAAGCAATGTTTATAATTAGTTTCCGAACATCAATGCATGCAGTGAATAAATGACAATTACGAACTTAATGAGCTGTTACAAAAAGCATAAACAGATTATTATTTTACATCACTCACAATTCGCATGGCGAAATGTAATAACACGTAATAATTCAGAGGGTAAAAAATGTTGCACGTGACAAACGTGAATGGCGGGGATTATTATGAGTAAGTTGGCATCGCCTTGAGCATCTTACGCACCATCCATCTTGCTGTCCGACCGAGCACGACGCAAATGAACGAGAAAGCCAATGCAAGTATTATGGCGTATTTAATAAATAAGGCACGATTTTTATGTAATAAAAACCGCAGATCCACGTACAGTGGTCATTGCACCCTACGGTAAAATTGCATCTGTAACAACACATTCCAAATATATTAGTACTTAATGACGATCACAAAATTGTTGTTACCTCTATGTTCTATGCTAGAACTAAACCAATTGACCCTTGAAGACTTTATTAGAAATCTTTATACGATTATATGTTCGCCTTACCTCACTCTTTATAAGCTTGTACTAATAGAATAAGACAGATATAGATATGGGAGCGGCCTTATCTAGTTATAGCCTACTGCCATTTTAATAAACTGCATGGGCGTGGTCTCGGTTTAAACTGATTCTATCCTTTGAATGATTCGGTCTATTCGTTTATAACATAAGCTTAATTTAGCTGTCTATTTGTATATCAATATGTACCGTAAATCTAATTGTAAACTCACAGCGACATTCCATTTTGGACAGTAGACATATGCCTCTATTCCGGTACCAGGGCCAGTTCGCCGGTGTCCTGCAATCACGAGCAATCTTAATGGTAATAACATGGAATGACAGGTCCGACGCCGTCAATATATCATGCACCGATACGATATCTCGTTGAATAGGAATGTCGTTCGACGTGGACATGCCGTTTACCTCTTTCTAGTGGAGAACCGATTGGATTATACGATTTTCGATGTAATGATAAGTTGCTGAAGGTTGGTGAATTAAGCTTTCGCTTGCTCTGTATTCGCACGCAACGGCAAGTGATACAAATCGCAAATATCTGTAGGCCGGAAATCTAAGTTACACACAACTGTTAGAAGTAAAAGTTGTTGCTATCAATGAAGAGCTTCTTGAATATCTGATTAAGTTATTACATAACGCTATTTGAATAACCAGTTAATAAGGTAGTGTGGGAAATATGGACGTCTACACCTGGGTAAAACAGAGCAAGACGCGGTTGAAGATGCGTTGATTTCTATTTTCCCTATGAGGAGTAAGTTTATACGCATCGGCAGTTTAAGCATTACAGCATTAGGTTAAATATAATAATCATCTTTCAATATAGTAGTCACATTGTTCCAAGAAATATTGCTGTAACCATAAATAAATGTGAAATAAAAATGGTATCACATTTTTATTGTAGGGAGAAAACTAATGTTCTGAACTTCTGTCTTATATTCTCATTTTTTCCAGGGTTTGGAGATCGTGAATCCACAGGCAGCCGAGACGCGTATGAACGAAGCGAATGCCAAATATTTCTCAAATACTTCTGGATTCTTATCAGTTGGCAAGAAATCTACATGACCTCAGACAAAAGTTAATCCACCTTAGAATATAAAACAAGAAATGTATGTAAGTGGGGCATATACGTGAATACGGTTAGCGATGCCAAAATAGGATGTATTATGGTTCATCGGCATACATTGGAAGTTTGCGTGTAAATTGAAGACGTCTGAAATAAAGCAATTTGGAAATTTTTCGTTTTATTTATACCATCTTTTTTAATATGGAAGGATCAAACGAGCCTGCAGTCCGCCTGATGGTCAGTGGCCACTGCTGTCTATGGACATCTGTAACCATCCCTAAGTTAGTTCAGAGTCCTACCTGAGGCTAGCCACAAATGCGTTGCTACTCCTGAGGAGTATGTTGGATCGCCTCGGATAAGTATGTCTTCCTTACCACACCCTAAAATATTAAACCTACAAGTTTTCTACTTAATAACATTCTATCAAAAGTATTTTATTCATAGGAATACGTACTATTTCTAGATCAATTTATCTTTCTCTCTTTTACAAAAGAACCAGCACATTAAAGCTATTGCTTTTTACGGATGCCCTTAGTCGTTTAAAGCTATTCCTGTCGCAGTAGTGTGGCGGTATTGTAAATCAATCCGCACCTTTGTAACGTCCAACGACTTAGCTCGTTTATTATCCACTGCATCTCGAGAGGATTGACTTGTGAAGTTTTAAAGTTAAGTAATATCTTTTTATAAAATTAATTAATGCCATGCTATAACTACCATGTTGAAGGTGGTAGAACTCTTTATGGTTCGACTCCGGAAGCACCACTGCCATACCTATCTCTGCCTAATAACAGCAGTGTTATGCGCTGTTGTGTTCTGGTCTGAAGGGTGTGGTAAGACATACTTTTTCGAGGCATTCCATCTTAGTCCTCAGGGGTAGCAACGCATCTGTAGCTAACCTCAGGTGAGATTTTGATCTTACCTAGGTTGATTACAGATGTCCATGGGCAGCAGTAGCCACTTACAATCAGATGGGCTGCATTCTCGATTGCTACTTCAGCACTATAAAAAAAAAAACTACCGTTGGTTTAAAATAAACGCTTTCTACACTCATAGCCCTCACTATTTTCTCCTGTGCCGTGGGTGCCATGTACATACCAATACGAATACACAAACACCAGACCCAGAACAGAAATTTAAACTCATCATTCAGATGTCTGTCTAGCCGGGGTTCGAACCCGGAACCCATTTCGTGTCAAACCGGTATGGTGACCGCTCCACCATGTGGGTCGTCAATTTGACAAAATTAAAAAAAAAAGAAAACATATTTTCTTAACGATATATATTTTGAATGCAAATTGAAATTAGACTTTATAAGCACTTTTAATATATTTTTGTAATTTTGTATGTATTTTATAGTAATGTATTTTAAGATTTAGAACATTCGCAGTATGATGCAAAAATATTTATTTTTATTATACCTGTGTGGGTATTTATATATATTAAAAAATGTTATATTGTTCACTTTCTAATACTTGAATTAGGGTTGCGTTGCCTATGAGTGAAGATTTATATCAAAGTTCAAAATATATTGGCAGTTACAGAACAGTATCAAGGTCTCAATCATTGTTGAAGAGCTTAACGCCGAAGTCTATTATCTAACGCTTACGACGCGGTGCACCTAACTAAAGGTCGAGTTGGTTTAATAGATGCGACAAATATTAAATAAGGCTACGCTCTAATTTATGTAGATATATACCGCTAAGTAAACGCAACAAAACCCCGTAATTTATCAATTTTTATCTGTTATTTAAAAAAATACTTGTATATTTGAACAGCGCTCTTTTCTCTTTATGAATACTAAAAGAAAGACTTACGTAGACTAGAGACTGCTTAATCGGTATTCGTTATACACTCTATTTAAGAATAAACACAAGGTGAGTGGTCACTGCCGCCGATGAACATCTGATTATAACTTTACAAAAAATATATAGAGGTTCTATTCTAAATATATCACAGATGCGTTGATGCTTTTATTTAACTTTAATTCATTAATTTCAATTTTAGGCACGCAGAGCTCTAGTTCGGAAGCATGCTATTTGTGCCTATAATTGGAGTAGCACTTACCTTTTATTTCTGTCTGTTAAATATGTTATTGTTCGAATTAGTGTATACTTTGTTAGCATAATAAACAAATAAATAAATGCTCGGATGATGACCTCATATGATAGTGTGCTTGAAAAACACCAGTCGATGAGCTTAGCAAATTATGAGATTACGTTATACAAGTAGCTCAAGTACCTCTGACTACATATGTTAAATGAGTAGGTACGTATCTATTACAGATGCATAAAGTTAAGAGACTTTACATAATGCATTGTTACATGTATCTGTGAGTATTTAGAATTGCAATCTAGGTCTGAACATACTTTGCAAAGCCTCACTCATCAAGTCATACAATGGACGCGCAAAAACAAGACAGGTTTAGTTTTTAGTGTAAAAATTGGTTTCCGTTGCTAAGTGTCAAAAAAACGGATCCCTTATAAAAACGTAACCGTTGCCCTGTTTGTCTGGCCGTCCAACTGTTCGTATGACATTGTCATCTGGAACAATTTTAAACAAAAAGTGATATTTTTTTTATTATTGAAGTAGCAAACGAGCACTCAGTCCACCTTATGGTAAGTTATTGGTGCCTCCCATGGACATCTGTGACCAACTTTATTTTGTGGTTGCCACTACCAAAAACTTACATGGACTATTCAGCAGGTACATAGATAAGGCAGCTGCCAAGGCCGTAGCCAGGATTCTCTATAGGGAGTGGCAGGTCAAGAATGTTTTGACACACCGAGAATGTTGGGAGTGGCAGATCAAGAATGTTTTTCACATGATCTTTAAAATTTCAAACAAAAACGTCAACTTTTGAAAATAATAGTTAGATGCATTTTATTTTTATCAGTGACGGACCGCTCCTCTAGGGGGGGGGGAGGGGCACCTAACTGTTATTGCCCGTACTTAGCTACGACCATGACAGCTGCTATCCACACCCTGCCATCGAAACACTAGAATTGCTTCATGCTAAATATAGGTGTGGCAGTGATATCTCCCCGGGCTATCCTAGTTCAGCTACCTAGTTCATGTAACTATATCTAAATAAATTGATGATGTATTGTTACTTCAGAATATCAGCTCGTTGTGGACTAGTTTTTAAGTACATGATATTTGCATAGTTCTATTTAAATTCTATTACTATTAGCTACTATAGTGTTTTTTTCATATTAGGAATTATATCGATATATCATATTAAAGCCGATACTTTGCACAATGTTTTAAAGGTATGCACAATTTCAATTTATGTGATGCAAATTGCAAATTTGAAATGAAATTACTTGCAAATGTTATTGTGCAAATAATTTAATTTTGACACATTCTCACATATATATATATATACCTCATACCCTCTACATACATATATATATATATAGAGGGTATGAGGATATGCCCCGTATAAAGTGGGGTACCCTATGGTTAATTGTGGTGTAGGTATAATTCGAAAAGAAAAACGTTTCCACGCGTTATACTTTTTATTACACAACATTTACATTAAACAACATTTGGCATCAAATTCGAGATAATAAGACACCAAGTAGTTAGTTGCCAACGCACATTGCACATAATTGACTAGCTTCGTTATCTTTTTTTTTTTTTAGAAACCCTAATTTTTTGTTCATTTTTACAGTGGCGGATACACACAAATTAACAGTATCTTACCTGTTTCATAGTCTATTTTGTGTTTTAAATAAGAACACTACAAGGAAACTGCTATAAAACGAGATATTAACCATCACAATATAATTAGATTTGAGAAACAATTGAACTTAAACATTATGTTCTTATAACGAAAAAACTGTTTTTGAGACTTGTTATTTGAGTGCCATATGGTGTGCATCGCTTGTGAAGGTCATGTGCCGATTGACGACCAATCAAACTGACTGCATTATATTTTGTTTTCTTCTGTTTGATGCTTATACCGCTTTGCCCCGTTACCCCACTCTACCCTCCTCCTACCTTATATATATATGAAGTAGCATTTAACGAGCATGCAATCCACCTGATGGAAAGTGGCTTCTGCCGCCCATGGTCATTTTAATCAAGGCCAGGTAAGTTAAAAGTCTTACTTGAGGTTAGGCACAAATTCATTACTACCCCTAAGGACTAAGTTAGAATGCCTTGTTAGACCTCCCTTAACACACCTTTCAGACCAGAACACAGTAGCGCATCACACTGCTATTATTAGGCAGAAATAGGTGTGGCGGTGGTGCTTTTGGAGTCGAACCACAAATAGTTAAAACCGTGTTTAAAATAAAAGATAAACCTTGATGTTTGATCGTGCAGATATCTCTCCTACAATATTTACCATCGAAAATACTGAAATTGATAGTTATGCGTTTAATATGATCTTAGAACCGAGTCCACTAGCACAGGGCATAATACACACTAAACGGACATTTCTGTGCCGTACTACAGTAAAGTAAATACTTGTAAGGACTGTATATTTCTGTTTATGTACTTCACTTTGCACCACTCGTGCCATTTCCTCGTATTTCGTTTCCATGTTACGTAAGTGGAGATTGGTCGAGACGCACTGCGTGAACGCTATGCTACCTTACATTACTAAAAAAGTGTATTAGCACAGATGTGCGACGACATCACACTTTTAATAAGAAAGTGGTTGAACGATTTGCTAGTTGTGTGTATGGACATTATCTCAACGGCTATTTTTGTTATTTAGTATTAATGTAAAGGGGTTTTCGAAGGTCGTGGTTAAGGGACGTATAAGAAAAAAATACAAATAGGAGGCCGTTGTTTTGTTTGTTTAATCACTTAAAAAATAAGTTATTAAATTCGACAGCATTTTTTACATGTTTATGGCGCTCATATTTGACTAAATTTCCTTGCCGTGGTACAGTGAAATATAGGTTACCTATGAAATTGCCGTTCTGCCGTACTGGCATTTCAAATCAAAATATTTTTATTTGGCTGATAATTTTAATTTCAATTTTCTTTTTTCTAAAATCGTCATTTGTTTAATAGTTAGTGTTTTTTTTTCATCGCATTCGAACATTTTTCATCATCATGGATACGTTAAAAATTCGTGTAATTCTTCGAGTAGGTAATTATGGAGTATGACTACCGTCGTGGTAACAAAGCGGCACGCAACATCAACGACGTTTACGGAGCGGACACTACAAACGAACGCACCACCCGTTATTGATTTGCCCGCTTCCGTTCTGGAAATTTTGACCTGTTAAATGAACCCAGTGGTCGTCCGAAAACTTTGGTCGACAATGACGAATTATTGGCGATTGTAGATGTGATGATACTCAATCTACTGCTGAATTGGCAGCAGCTTTCGACGTTAGCATCAAAACAATATTGGTCCATTTGCGTCAAATTGGCAAGGTAAAAAAGCTTGACAAATGGATACCCAACGAACTCAATGATCGCCAGTGCGAAGTACGCGTCGAGACGTGCTTTGCACTGCTCAACAGCCATACAAATGAAGGATATCTGAACCGCATTGTTACTTGTGACGAGAAACGGATCCTGTTCGACAATCGTAAGCGCTCAGCATGTTGGTTGGACCCTGGTTCAGCACCCAAACAATGCCCTAAACGAAAACTTACCCCTAGAAAGTGATAGTCACTGTTTGGTGGTCTAACAGGTGTAATTCATCACAGCTTCATACCAAACGGGACGAGCATTACTGCAGATGTGTACTGTGAAGAACTGAGCACAATGATGGAAAAGCTCACATGTCTCGAACCAGCCTTGGTCAATCGTTCGGCTCCACTGCTCCTGCACGACAACGCGCGACCTCATACTGCACAGCAGACAGTCTCCAAGCTACAAGAGCTGGGTTTGAAAGTTCTCCGTCATCCGCCGTATTCACCAGACCTTGCGCCTACAGACTTCAACTTTTTCCAGAATTTGGATAACTTCCTGGCGGAAAAAAAATTCAATTCCCGAGAAGCAGTACAAAATGCCTTGAAGAATTTGTTGCCTCCCGTCCAGCTGATTTCTTCAAGAAGGGCGTCACTAAGCCACCAATGCGTTGGCAAAGATGCATTGACTGTATGGGTGATTACTTTGATTAATAGAAATAAAAAAATGGACAAAATACGCTTAATTTATTTAATGAAAAAAGGCAATTTCATAGGTAAAGACCTATTATATTATATGGTGATATCGCTGACTTCAAGACTATGTACTAAATTTAAATTACTTTTTTCTTTTTTGTGACATAGAAGTCGGTTACATATTTTGTTATGTTTTTTTTACAAATTTTATAGTCTTAAGTATTAAAAAAAAAGTTAGCCTATCTTTTTCTTGGCCGACTGCCACTGTTGGACTCCTAAGCAAAGTTTGGAAAGCATAGCTACGGCCATACTCATATTATAAACCTACGACTTAGAACATATACTAGCTTAGACTTACTTAATTTTAGGACATTTTTTTACTTCACAATTGAGAGACGTTGTAAGGATATCACTACATCTTGCTGCTATTATATATACATTTGGGTCGGTAGAGTATTAATAGACATTATTAACTTACCCCTTATAGGTAGATATTTAGTAAAAACGGATTCATAAGAATTTAAAAACGCATATATATCGGTTGCAATGTAATGTGAAGTAAAATAAATTATATTTTTTATGTTGTTCGATTTTTAACACCGAAAAAGGCAATCAAAACACTTTCTACATAACACGCCACTCAATATGTCAACTCTAAAGGTCAAAAGAGTACTCAAGTGCCTAGGTGCCTAGTCATAGTAGCTAGATATTTCAAATTATTTCATCCTTAACTTTTTTAAAGTGACCTTTTCGTCACGTTTATTTGTTTAATATTACATCGTGCAATTTGCAACATTAATATTTAGAAGTAAAAGCGTGCGTGCAAAACAATTACATAGATTTATGACATCATCATAAGAAGAATTCGATGAATCTGATAAAAGATTACCATTCATTTGTTACTTGTAATAAAACTGGGTTACAATTGCAGTGTGTATTCTTTTACTTATAATACTTAGGTATACTAATATTTGCATACATTTTTCTTTCATATTATTGTCGTCCATGGACATATGTCTTTATTTTTTGTAGGAAGATGAACAGGAATTCTACTTGAAATCTATGACAGCGGCGTTACTACTTCTGACGACTACGATGGTCGCCTCACGGCAGTCAGTCGGAATCCACACCCTTCCATTGAAATTTAAGAACTGCTTCATGTTAGAATTATTCATTCGACAACCTTGCGCTTTTTAAATTCTAAAATGACATGCTTGTTTAAAAATTTTTGAAGAAGAAACACCATATTTTTGAAGTCACCGAAGCTGGCATTCGTGACCGCAATGTTATAGAAATAGACGCTGATACCCATGTCCTAGATTTTGTCCTTACATCTCCTCTTACGATATCCACGGGAAGAGAGAGTCGTGTTGTCTATGACAAACAAATACGGTGTGCGCGCATATATGTAAATAGAGTGCATGTGTGTGTGCGTGTACGAATTACATACATTCTATATATTACTGCTGTAACACCGTTGCATGCAACTAATTTATTACGTTATGTGCTGTTATGTTGTATCGCTTTAGGTCAAGGACGACGTGGTACGTTGAATCCGAGAAAGTCACTCATTGTTTTCATCAATCGTAAGTCAAGGTGATCGTGTCGGATTTTAATCACATGCTATAGATAGGAGCTACTAATAGACATTTTTTTAAATGAATATTGAGAGGTCATTGCAATCAATCAAACAATTAATGTGAATTCGAATTCGATCAACGTTACCAAGAACACAAACCTGTCTCTTTGTTCTATGCTTTGCAAAGCGTTGCAAAACACACATTAAACGCTATTTAAAACGATATACCTAATGAAGAAATCCTAGAGAGATTACTTCTCTTGAAGACTAAACTAATTCAAAACGTCAAACTAGAAATATGAGGACATCAAAGATAATCACGAATGTTTCTACAACCAAGGGAGAGCTACAGCGTAAGTACTCCACCAAATTGCTATAGGTAACGACTTTTGTCGTGCCTCAAAACTGCTTGTAATTTTTAATATTTCTTTTTTTCCATAAACTAAAAAATCACTAAATGCCACATGTAGGTTAATGAGAAAACTTAAATAAATATAAGTCGGAAAAAAGTTGTTTCATAAGTAGTGACCGTGATTGTATTTCCGTCAGCTAACAAGAATATTTAACTGTACGATACAAAAATATTAACAGGTTGTGAAAAGTAGTGACTTTGATATAACGACTCATCACCAATTTAAGAGAGAGCATGAATTTAAAATAACATTTTACATAATACTTGCGAATACATTTAAATTCCAAACCAAGTCATTCTGTATTCAAAAACAGTTAAGATTTAAAATTGACGTCTTATATCATGAAACTATGTTTTCTTGTAAGTAACGGGATTGAAATCCGGAGTTGGCATCCGCATTTACAATTAGATATTACCGAGACAGTTATGAGACCATCCAGTAAAAACAAGACGCTACTTTGTTCTTTGCTTTATTAAAAATGTAAATATAAGTCTCTTGTGTACATTGGTAGGTATGTAGATACCTTCTTTTTGTAACATGGGGGAAAACCTTCAAAAGGTACCCGACGCCGTGGGAGCAACGCTGGGTTATGTGGATTTTTACCGCACTAACTTACTCTTTACCGCTCTTACTCAGCGCTGCGTGGCGGACTCCGGGATCTCCAACGGAACACAACTTGAGTCCCCCAAGCGCGATGCACCCTTTTGGGCTCTTTTTTACCGGTGAGCATTTACGCTCACCGGACCTTAGGTATTTACGAAAACATGCGACCACACATACCGCCGTCCTTCCCGGGGTCGCTTGGTTGGAGGGTTGGAGCACCCACTCTTGCTGCCCGCAACCCCGGAAGTCCCCTTTTAGTCGCCTCTTACGACAGGCAGGGGATACCGTAGCCATATTATGGTCCCGGAACTACAGGGAGAAGCTATGCACTTAGATACCTACCGTCAATTCTTGACATTGTATAGTTGATGTACATACACGAACTATTCTGAAACTAGGAGGTATTGTCGAAAGTGAAATAGGCAAACCATTGAAAATAATTTTGCTTTCTGCTCTAGCAAACTGAACAGGTACGTGAACCAACATTATTGCAATTAACGCTGCATTTATGCGAAATAAAATTTAACAAGCATACTTGATGCATTTAAATTAGAAGCGAATCTCAGTTTCTATTCAGATTCTCTTACACGTACCGTCATAAAATCTATAATGAAAAGAACGTATTTATGAGTAATATCTAAACGAAAAGATGTATGAGCATGCAACAAAGTTGTTTATTTCATACACTTTTATCATTTACTCAACATCGTCTTGTGTTAGTTTACTTATTTAACGAAGTATTCGTTAGCCACTATTCTATTTATTCGTTTATTCTTATGTATTTAATATTATGTGTTCTATTTATTCGTTTTAAAAATTAGCTCACTATTTACCTACAAACATATTGGTATATTCTCCATACAAAAATGCCTACCTATGTCTCTCCCCCGAAACATTCGACAACAACAACGGTATAGTAAATTAACTTTAAAATTTTTCAAGCCTTCAATTGATGGAAATATCATTTATTTTAGTGAATATATTATGAGCGTAAACTGTCATTCATGGGTCATTACACACAGAGTATTTAATTTCTATAATCTTATAGCAACTTACTATGTAGAGCGTATCATATTTCATTATAAACTATGTGTGTATTATTTCATCGGCTCATTATCAGGAAAGGTATTTTATCTTTCAGTCACATCCATTTTTACCAATTAATAAATTATTTGGATACAAAATAAACTTAAAAATCAGAATGTCATAACATAAATTGTTAAATTATATATTGATTGAAGTAATTTTCCATTACGTATTACTGTTTAATGACCCTTATACTTGCCCGTTTTTTGACGAGATCGTAAACGTTGCATAATGTACAACGATACCTTTTTTATAATATTTGCGTAAATGTAGGTACCTATGATAATTGTAGAACTCTTTCCATACAGGGATCAAATACACAAGCAATATCAGTAGATTGATTTCGGTTGTAGATGAACATTCCAAAAGCTTAGCGTAACGACCTCAGAAATAACTTTTATTTAAATTAATGTTAAATATTTATATGCAACAGTGATTCCTAACACCGGGTTATAATATATTATCTATTACATAAATACGCAATACAAATAAATAAATAATTTATCATGAATAGCACTTTCTCCATTCGTACACAGTAGGACTCCCTTTGATGTTTAGACGCAGATCTTAAGAACATCTAAATATGAACTCTGCGTTTCAGACAGGTATTTTGACCGTTGACCCGCACGGTTTGTCATCGTCAATCAATTTATCTCGTAATAGATCGAAGCTAGATTATCTTTTAATATTCTAGACATTCAGCCGTGAAAGGAAAGTCAATTTGTCTTCGCTATATAATATTGTTCTTAGAAGTTGCGGTATTCAAGCAACGCAAATTCTTATACGACAGTCTGATACTTCATGCCCGGCCTAATATCTACTAGTAATGCAAGACATAATAAAATCCAAACGAGGGAGTCGTTAAGGCTTTGAATCGTTCGCGGCTTGCACTTGAGCCGTGCGTGGGCTAGCATAAGGACGGCCAGTTTTAGCGGCCGGTTTGCGTACCTGTACGTGCGTCGAATTAGTTTCCAAGGCAAATGTTCGAATTTTCAAAGGCTTTGCCGGACTTTATTTATGTAGGTCGTTAATTAACTAGTACGCTTTGAAAAGCTCATTGTGAGGTTCGCTCGCGAGAATTGCAAAGCGTGCGCGAGGCGGATCGCAGATGCGGTTCCATTACGTGTCGAGTTGATAACACATCCAGTAAGAAAAGAACGTTAACGGTTCATTGAAATCGAAAGAGCGAACGCCGAGTGAACGCTTCTAGCTCGTAGTCCGTGGAACAGGTTCCGCGGCACATCCCAAGCGAGCCGCGACTGCCGCGAGGTTGCCGCAGTTCTCCGCCGGCCGCTTATGTGCGTGCGCGTGCACATGTGTACAGGCGAACGACCGGAACGCGGCAAATGATCGCCGCGAACTCGTTTTTACACCTGCGGCGCCTATGACAACATATGATTTAATATCCAGTGTTCGCCCGTAGCGGCCGAATCGAGACTGAATTACGAAAGGACACTGATCCGATCATGAACACTGCATCTTAGTGCAAATGAAGTTTAGTGCCTGTGCATGCTTATCCGAAATATTTGATAGAATGGTACAGTGTGGACTTATCTATTAATACATGTTTGTGGATCGAAGCCAGCACCATGGCTAGCTTTGAGGACCTCTCGTTCGACTGGTCGACGCTCTGCCAGGAGTGCCCTGAATGCTGGACCGCCTCAGGTTAGTGACCTCACTGATACGCCTTTAAAAGATACGAATCGCGAATCGATGCTTGTTTGCGTTGATTCATGTTTTCTCAAGCTATTAGAAGTTAATGAGAATTTTTAGCAGATGTTAGATCATAGATCTTTTGAAAAGAATGTATAATTCCAATAGTATTAAAATTCAAATAGTTTAAATGGTATAATAAGCGCTCCTACATTTATAATTTGAAGGTATTTCCTTTTCTGCCGTCAAATAATTGCAGCGGGACCAAAATGATAAATAAAGAAAAGAAAAAACGGTTTCAACACTCCTAACTACACTATCTACCATAATTGAGTTATGGACTCATAAAAATACGAGTACATTAAAACCGCTAAATAGTAATCTCAATACAAAATTTATAAAAGTCTACTTATCAAGACAAAACCTGGAACACCTGGCCTATGAACAATGGCTGCGGTTTTACGCCTACTCCGTCATTTTTACCTGAGCAAGTTCAAGGTCCTATTTGAATTAGAAATGAGGCTCAAATAGCTTTAAGTAGCCTCTAAGCATATTACTTTCATAATTATGTGGATTAAAACACTGAATGTTTTGACATTTAAATATTTAGTAATTTGCATTCGTAAATATACTGTTTCTAAGTTTTAAACGTAAGTAATTAGCCTAAGTATACATTTAAAAGTATTTTTAGAAAATTGGTTAACTAAGCTAAACTAAATACTTAACTAAATACTAAAGAGAAATTTTTAGAATTTACCGGAATTATTAGTTTGACTTTATTGTTATTATTTTGAACCACCATTCCTAGAATAACGCTTCTTGAGAGTGTAAGCTTATAGTTTTATTTTGGGAGCATCTTTCGATGTTATATCATTTCACGATTCCACGTAAAAAGTTGGGAAAATTAGTGTTTCTCCAAATGTGATTTTCGTCATGACCGTTGTTACAATTACGAAGAGAAAACGAGGTTGTCTCATTAAATTTATCTTTATTGCGCTTCTCAAAATAGTTATTTTTTAACTTTTGAAACCCATAAACAAATCATATTAAGCAAAGTGGATTTGCCAATGCGACGTGGGAATGTGAAATGAAATATTGCGAGAATGAGCCGTTTTATCATTATAGTTTAAGGTTATCGTTTTACATAATCGCATAAAATATCAATTTAATTTTAAATCTATTAACTTCGTAATTTTACTACGTGTTTCCGTGAAGTCGTGACATTGCTGTGATTATTTTTTACAAGGTAAAAACAGTTGTGTCTGTTCTTATTTAAATTGTAGTTTATATCTTTAAGTATTAAACTAATATTTAAAAAGGAAATTGCGACACTTTTTACTTATTTACGTTTCGTAACTTCTATTGAGTTAAATTCGCAATCATCAAATATATTTGTTCACAAAAAAGCGAGGGAAAATTTCCATCGTAAAAACCGAAACCAAAACCCTTTTACTTTAAAATGTACATTTTTTATTTAAAAATATCCTCTGTTTAAAGATTGCATGGATAACTATTGGTTTGCACAATAAACTTTATTGTATTGCCTCTTTATGGGTATTACGTGACGAGAATGATATTTTTAAAACAAAAATGCTGTTAAGGATTATAACTATCACTTCGAAACGTGCTTGTATAAACAGCCAAACCAATAGGTTTTTATTTTTACGTTTTGAGCGGACAAATATTGTGGGAATTTCAACGAAATGAAATTGTATGTGATAACGAAATGACAGCGTTACGTGTGTTCTTATGATGATTACAAGCCATATTCTGAACCATTATTTTTACAGCTTCACGCTACAATATGGTCAAGCTTTCAGCTGTGGTATGTGGTTAAGGTCTTTAAAATTTGCGATTGCGATTACATTACATTTTGTTTCAGTTTGACACTGACCTTAGATATCACTTAAATTATCCTTGGATTAACCCATCTTCAAGATGGGTTATTCTATTTCATGCATTGATCATATGTCAATTGTCATTGTCATTGATCATTGATCATATGTTAATTTGTGTATCTATAATTCAATATCCAGTTTAATACAACAATCAATCAATCAAAAAAACTATTTGCTAAATAAGGTACACATGTATGATGACAAATTTATCAACCTATTCCGCAGAATTAAATAAATCTACGCTTCATTTTTACTTTTGTGGGTACATACCTACTTTATAAGATAGCGTAAACAACTCGCTGTTTTCATTAACTTGCGGCTTTCACTGTTTTCCAAAACGTTAATAAGAAGTAGGTAAGTGCTTGTGTTGGTTTAACAGCGAGTTTTTTTAGGGTTTTTGTTTTTAAAATAACTTGCAATTATTAAGCGCTTAAAACATTAATGTTCAAAATGAATTAATTAATACTACCTACATAATACGATATCTGTCTGGTACGGTACCTATCTGGTTGATGTAGTGTCCTTTAATGAATGAAGTTTTATAATTTAAAGCAATAATAACAAAAAACTTAATCTTCAAACGTGATCAGGACCATTATTAATTTTAGATTTTGTTAGTAATATGTTATTTTGTTATTAATTTTAGCAGTGTCTTAATATTGCCCGTAGAAACCTTTTGGATTCTTTCAAGCTAGGAACATGCATGTCTTCGCTTTATCTAGCCCAATTAAGATTAAAAACTGCATTCAAATTACCAAATCCTGAGGTCATCTAATATACAAGAGCCTTCACGCTCCTTTAGTAAGCAGATTAAATTCATTGCCGTTCAATTTCTTGCATAACAATTAAGAGACCATAATTTCACAATTCGATATGTAATCGATTAATTAGGTGTAAAGAAAGATAAATGTTTTGTTTATAGATTGCGGCATTGTTTATTTCATTACAAGACTTGGTAGCCATTTGCAGATACATGATTTTGAAACCATGCTCTGATGAAGTCTAATGATTGTCCTAATTTAGTTAATAAAGCATTGTTCACCTACTGGAGGCTGTAAATGATTTGACGCGTTGCATACGAGATATGAAAGACGGTAAAAGAACTGCTAAATTTTATGCTCCAATATAACACGTAGGTGTGAATGAAGAGGACGTTAATTAAGTTATGGTTACTTTCTTTGTTTTTGAAGATGAAAGTTTTTATTTTACTTGCATTTCGCAAGTTACGATGGGTATACTTATAGTTTAGTATGGAAGTACTGTAATATTAATTAATTAATTTTTAACGACAGAGCCGATAGTATAAACCTTAAAAAAGCTGATAAATAGAAAGATTAAACAAAAATAAGAGGCATCAAAGCCTTGTTAGTTAATTTACGTGAAAGTTTGAGAATGAAAGAATAGATTCAGTTTGTACGAGTATGTTTCGCGTTGCTAATTGACAGTCGCATTTCCTTTGTTCTACTCTGATTGATGCATCTGCAATACGCATCGCGGTGTATAGAATTGAATACAGTAGCTATATTAGGTTAAAAGTATGCCTTATAAAATGTATGCATTAAAAAAACGTTATTGTTGTATACATTGCGGGTAAATGAATTACAAAATTGTCAGTAGGCAAACAGTTGAACATACAAACTGATGACATATTTTTCGAGTATTTCTTGGGCCTATCGACTTCTATAAAATTCATATTTCAAACAGATCTGAAGTCTTGCCTATAATTAATCGATCTTAAATCTGCGACTATTAATTGACTGTTTCGAAAAATCTATTGAAAAATTTCCAAATAGTACCTACTTTAAAATACCCACCGAATTACAGTTGAATTATAAGAAATGCAAAATACAGTCGAATTGAGATCTTTCTTCTTTTTAAAGTCAGTTAATAATAGGAGCTACATACGTTGCTGCCGTAGACCAATTATTAAGCAATTTACGTATATGTAACCTAAATCTAGGGCATATTGTACATTATGTATGCAATGTAAATAAAGACTAACATACCCATAATATAGTAATAAGAAGTCTTAAATTTAAATTAAATATGTGTAAAACGTACGCGCATAAGAGCGCGAAGTTATACTTCGTTTCCCTAATTAAACAATTTTTATACATACGAAAATTTCATAAATTACCCTTACAATAAAAGTGTATGTCCGGTATGTATGTCCCTAGACTTATATATCTCACTTTCAATTTCAATTTCACTGGAAGAATTGAATTGAATTAAGCAATTCTTTGTAGGTTTAAAAATCATTCAATTAATACAATTACAGTACATTTGCCGTGGTAAATGGTTCTCATTTTGTTTAATTGTTAGTTCACACGGAGTTCTCACGATTTTAGTTTAATTGGCATATCCGTCTTTGACCCTAGAATCTCTTCGTGCGTTACAATCTATAATAGTAAAAATTATTATACAATCATTACGAATTACATACATTGTGTATTTATGAAGGAATTTCTTTGTTCAACAAACCCTAATTCAGAATCTGTTCGGATATTTACTTACAACCTACTTTATTCTTATTGGTACAGGTGATATTCTGGCTCTCAAATACTTGAAATTATACATGGTTTACTGTTATTTCTTATACGTAACTATGTTTTATGTTTTTGAATTACCTATGCGGTTTAATTTAAAGACATAAAATAAATTTCAATTGAATTTACCACGTTTGATTTTTTGTTTTTATGTTTATTTTGTCATGATGTAAAGCTTTATTATCGTGACTTATACTTATCAGTAATTCTACACAACGGCTTAAGCATATTTTAAGACAAAAGAATGTTAGGACACTATATGTTATACTGTTGCTTCGTCACTTTATGCACCTATTATTTATTCATTAAAGTAAAGAACAAAAACTATATTGTTTTTTTTAGCTTTATAATGGATTTAAACTTTTTCAATAGATCAAAAGTCTGCTTGCGTTTGTAAAACGGCTGGTAAATATTTGACGTATGACTAATGTGTGGTCTAACTCATACCTTTTGAAAGGAAACAAATGTCACCTGAATATCAAGTAGGGCCGGTGGAACCGTTACAATGTTCCATGTATCCGAATTCTCGGCCTGAATATCTATGCTTGGTATTGATGAACGCTAACATGGCTGGTAGTTGCGCATACTAAATATCTACTTATTATTACGATTATTTATAGGAACTGTGTATTACAACAAACAAAGAACATACATATACAGATAGACATCAAATGAATTTAATTCATTCATTGTGTTCATCGTTATAATTATAGTATAAGGACTGAAAAGACTGAAAATACTCTATCAAACATGTCTAACATGTTGGATAGAGTATTTTCTTTAAAGAACTTTCAAACATGTCGAATTCTTCGAGTTGGGCAACTTTTTCGTTAAAGCAAGATATATGTACCTAATCAATTTCTTAATAGGTAATAAATTAAGTGTGTTTCTAAAAATCAACTATCTATCAATCCGTAATCTGTAAGAAATTAATTTCTAATCGGTTAAGCTAAATGTAATTTTGCTAAATTGTGTTCATTATTTAGAAGTATAGGAAATCTGGATCATTGAATGCAAAGACTTAATTATTTTATGATTATGGTATACATTGCAAAGCAACACACATAAATAAACACAGAATCGACTGCTATCGGAAATGCATGTTCTCTGGAGTTATAATTTGTTTTTTCCATCAACTAACGTGACTGAGAGACGATAGTTACCTACAGTTTCGACGGACATAGAGTCTTTTGAATCTTGCCCTGACAGAATAATGATCGTTTTTATACAGGTAGGTACATCTGTTCTCTTAACGATCTCGTGAGAGTTTATTGCATACTATTACGCGGTGTACCATCAGTATATAATTAGTAGTCCAGTTTAAAAAACGACAACATGTTGAAAACCATTTACGGCCTCGTTTAATTACGCTCTCATTTTGTCTGTTATTTCATAAACGAGGCAATGCGCGTAAATGCCGCCTTAAGTGAAATACGATACTAAATAGTCGGGCTAAATATACATAGGTAGAGATGAATCTGAATGTTGTTGATATTATCAACGTTTTCACGAAAAAAACTTGAGTGTTTAATTAATGCTAGCACCTAAATAAAATTGATTAATGTAAATTGTATATAGGCCTTAATTTAATTTGATATTCTTTAAAATTGTAAAAGTTACATCAAAATTTGTTAAGTAAGTCAGAGTGTAAACGTAATATTGTGATTATCGTGTCTGAATAAACTAACATTTTACTCTTATTCTACTAGCGTTCGTCTCATGGTTTTGCCTGCGTGAAATTTTACATTCAATAAAATTCTGCTGCGTCATATATTTTGTAAACATCTCCTTTGTAGGAATGCTCTAAATAGATCACGTGCAAGTTCGTACTCCGACTTAGGTACCCTTGGTCAATTTTCAGTTCATTATGGATACAACTTATCTTTAGAGCTCTATTCGCGTCTGATTACTGATTAAACTCACTAAGTTATATATTCAATATCAACGAAAAATCTAGTTGATTTTTTTTAAAATTCATTACAAAAGACGTATTATCTGTTGAATGATATCTTAGATTAATTTATTTTCTGTGTTTACAAGTAAGTGTCTGTGTAAAAAAGCTATTTAGCGTACAATATTGACGCTTTCATTACCAGTGAAAATGAATATACATTATCTAGTATCGTAAATAATATTCTGATAGTACCTATCTCCTATCCAATATTGATCTATGGCTCCGTCTTGACCTTCTATAAATCATGCATTAAAATAGTAATATTAATTTATTGACTGTGATTAAAAGAGCCTCTACATTTAATTACAATTTTATAGAAAGTTTCCAACGAAATGTCTTTGTAACCAAAATACATCGTTTAAAATACGTCAATCTGATTTCCATTTTCTATTTTACTATAAGTAGTATTAGTATATTACTATATGAAGTGAGGAGAAAGCGAAAAACATTTTTGGAATTTTGATGTATATTTGATTCGAATATAATGTATATTCTGTATTAAAATTACGAGAATAATATTCCTTATTAGGTGCTATTACGTCTTACGACTGCATTTTTCAATTGTAAGATTTTTAAGAAAATGTGCTATTTAATGCGATTTAATTTTACAGCAACAAACAATCATTTTATATTCCCACTACTGTTAGCTAATATTTAGATTAATGGGCCAAAATTAATGATGGCATACCTATTATATCGTATTGATAACAATCTTCAGGTCAGAAGAACAATGACCGGAGATCAGTATCTCGCTACATTGGACTGGCTGGAAAACGGAAGAAAAATACATAACACGTTTGACTAGTATGTAGATAAAGCAAACGTGTATATTACAATATTTGCAAAAAATGTTGTAGAGAGTAAGTACCAAATAATAGTAATTTTATTTGTCTGTGTTTTCGGTCTATTTGCTAAAAAACGGTTGGATGGATACTTGATTCTAGTTGTTTATTTTAACTAGATTTTTTATGGAACATACTTCTGTGAATGATTCCGCTGCTTACTACTTGATATTGCTGCTACTAAGTAGATTTAGGCGAAGGCCAAAGTAGACTCAAAGAGTTTTCACTTTCAGCACTTTTAAAAATGCTTTCTACGATCATATAATAACTACACTATATATCACATTAACTTGATACACTGGTATTCTTTACGTATCAGCCCAGGGTTGCATTGCAGGAACTCAAAACATAGGTATATAAAATCTATTCCTGCTGTACCAGTCGGCTTTTAATAATTCACATAAATCTAACTACCGTTCAGTTCTCTAAAGGTACAAATAGCAGTTCATCCAAATGAAATCAGAGAGGTGGAATTGGGACAGATTGATTATATTATAAGATAGTCTTTAAAACGCAGAAACATCCTGACAATCTGATAAGCGGAGTTGAATAGAAGTAGGCAAAATGACTGTGCAATTGCAAAATGATGCAGACAGCTTTCCTGCTTTTAGAAATGCCCAGTTCGTGATTTATAAGTTTTTATGTAATAATTGTATATTATAACGGAATACTCTTGTTGATATTAACAATAGAAACTGGCGTCTATTAACTCACAGGCTACATAAGGTCAACGTTTTCAATAATAAGTTCACATTATGTAAAAGAAATAAAAAAGTCGTGTAAATCGGTCGCCAATTCAATAAATTGGCTATTTATTTTGTTTAAAGCTAAAACTTTGTAGGGTTCTCTTGGATATGGTTCCGTGTAAATTTTACTTATATCTTACAGAAATTATAATGGCGATAGTTTGTGAGGATAGGTAGATGAATGTTTGTTAATTACTCTAACTGCATGATATTATGCATTTTATATGGCTCAGAGGTAGATCATGTTCTGAAACTTGACGACCTGCGTGGCGGAGAAGTTACCATACCGGACTGACACGCAGTGGGTCCCGGGTTCGATCCACGGCCAGATATACATCTGAATGATGAGTTTAGATTTCTGTTCTGGGTCTGGGTGTTTGTGCCACATGGTACCCACGACACAGGAGAAAATCCTACTGTGGGGCTATGAGTGTACAAAGCGTTTATGTTTACGTTTACGTTTAAATAGCATATAGGCTTTTATCTTTTATCCCGGAGAAATTAACGGTTCCCGCGCGAAATCTTTCATAGTTTAAGTTTTTCGCATAGCAAGGTTTTTTGGTATATTAGTAAATTTTTGAAGGTACAATTTTTTTTTTGTTATAGTTGCATGTAGTTTAAATATATACGCATTTGTTTAGTTACTTAAACTACCAACTATGAATTTCAAATCACATGATTATTACATTCACAAATTGTTTGAATAAATAATTTATTATTAAAATGTGTAAATATCTTCTTTCTAACCTTTACATTTACTTATCAGGTACACAGGCAACCGAAGTATATACAATCACTATTCAATGCCTTTTGTCTTTCATAATATAACTGATATATATACTGATGTATAGATTGGATTGATATTTTGTAGTGTTTTTGTAGTAAGGACGTAGCAAATGAGCATGAAGCCCACCTGAGTTACTGACGCCCATGGACATCTGTAATCAACCCTAGGTAAGATCAAGGTCTCACCTAAGGTTAGCCACAGATGCGTTGCTACACCTGAGGACTAAGATGGAATGCCTCTGAAAAGTATATCTCCATTACCACACCCTTCAGACCAGAATACAACAGCGCATAACACTGCTGTTATTAGGCAGAAATTGTTGTGGCGGTGGTGCTTCCGGAGTCGAACCACAAAGAGTTCTACCACCTCCAAGGCTATTATATAGTTTATATTTGGAAACGTATGGTTATATCAGACATAAAACATACGGACCCCGAAAACTAAAAACATAACGAACTTTGTAAACGCATTAAGCTAAAAATGTGATTTTGAAAGTAATTGCTACATCAAATTCATTTTAAGTCATCTGTTGTCAATAAACGTGTTACCAAATAATATAAAACTATTGTTAAGTTACTTTTACGCGTCGTGTAGAATAATGGTTCAAATTTGAACTCGAGAATACAAGTACAAAACAACTCCATAGCTTTTTGTATTCCTTTTTTTCTGATTTTTCTATACGAAACTTTACATGCTAATGGTTTTTATTTGCGCTTCCTTACTTTATAATTGTTTAATTATTTCAGAGAGCAATATTAATATAAATAATCTTGTTTTGTATTTCAGAGCTTAATATTTATATGTAATTTACATTTCCATTCTCTCACTCGTGAGAAAATTAATGTTATTTTTGAATGTTAAATAATCACACGTTTGCTTTAAGTGTATGTTTAGTTTAATTTCAACTTCACCTCGAAGGTAATATAAATATTAACCGATTTTTTAAATAATTTTTTGACATTACTTACCGAACAGTAGAAGGAAGCTATTCGTGGTTTGACAACCAAGGCACAACCGTCTTACTTTGTTCTGTTCCTCAATATCCGATCTTAAATCAATTTGTTTGTGGTGTTGTTTTGTTGCGAAGGGATTGCTGGAGTCCATGTGTGGGTGGCCCCTACCAATTCGAAGCCGGAATGCTTCCAAGGTCTCGACTTCCTAACCCTGAAACACCCTGTGTCTCTCCACACAACTGTGGGCCTAGAATGTACTGCACCACGCTGCTCCAATGCTGATGGGAAATTGTTAATAATAATGGTAGTAATCAAATAATAGCGTGAACAGTATACCCGTCTGCTACTTCTTATTGAGTACCTACCCACTTAATACTAAAAATCCGTAAGTATCTACTTACACCTCATTTAAGAGATTCTCGCATTGTTTTAGGCGTGATATTTTATACGCCATGGCGGTTTCGAAATAAAAAAAAGGTACCTTCGTTGTCATTGTTTAAGGGCTTTCAAAAGCGCGTCCCATGAAAATAAGGTTTTTTTGTGTAACTGGAGTAGTCCATTCGTAACACGTGAGATTCAGGATTTACACATGTGCGGTGGACCGTTGACTGGCGTGAAGCTGGGCACGGTGGGAAACCACAGTGTCATTGAACTTGCGGGAGCTTATGTAAGTCTAGTGGCTTTACATATAATCTTAGAGGTAGTCCCCTAAAGAGAAGTTAATAGCTCTGAACGATAAATTATGTTTTATGTTAAACGTATATTTAAAATATGTTATGTTAAACGTATAAATCCGGATGGAATTACAATAATTTTAATTCTTGGCATAACATTTAATATTTTAATGTTTTGTGGTTATTTAATTAAAATCATATATTACTTGTAGCAAAGTTTTCTACTTTCGCGTTAATCTAGTGATTTAATTGAGTTATTTTTGATTGGGTATTTACGCAAAAATGCCTCCATATTTTTCACTAAAAACCCGATTTCCGATGCAAAAATTTAAAAACAATACAAATCGTGAAATCCGTCATATTTTTTTTACTTTGCTAGGAGATAATATTTGCCGTTCGGAAAAATTAACGGTCACGACAAGTACATAATAAATTGCGAATTCATCATTATTTTAAAGGGTATTGACCGACCTCACCACTTTTGAAACAGATCCACTTCAGTATATTGCCTTGACATATGCAATTATTTTATGGAATTTACTACATGACGAAATCCTGTTACGAGCGTATCGTAACGCTAGAGTCGATTCGACTGACATGCTCAGTAGTTATTTTTGCAACACTTGTAGTTTGTTTTAAGCTGATAAAACTATTCGTGGTTCGTTTTATACACTTATTTGTCTTATAACCGTTACGTAGACTTCGCTGACAGACGTTAGCGGCAGAGAAACGCATCTCTTATGGATATCAACCAAAACCACGTCCTTTTTGGAGTCGATTACTGATGTCATCGTCAACTCACTATTGTCCCATATCTAGGCAAGGGTCGCCTCTCAGAATGAAATTTTGACCCATAGTTTACCGAGTTGGCTAAGTGCAAATTAAAAGACTTCACCCACCTTTGAGAAGTTTTAGGTAGATTTCCTTACGTTTTTCTTCACCGTAAAACAGTGATCAATTTTTTAAATACACACATTATTTTAGAAAAAACACTGGTCTGAGATTTGAACCCCGGTACGTCGACTGAGATGCCGAATTTTAACCATTAGGTTGCTCGTCATCACTGCTCGTGTTATCGATGTCCATAGGGTAACCATCACTTAACATCAAAGACGCTGCATGTAAATTCGTCAAATAATTGCGCATAAAGGATGACCACGCTTCATTCTGCTTCACTCTATATGAATGCTTTTAGTCCCTTGAATACATATTTGTAAACAAAAGCAACGAGTGCGCCGCAAATAGCTCGCAAAGTGGTATTAAAGAATCTGGTGAATGCAATTACGTGAGCGCATAAAACAAAACAAATCAATTTGAACCAGTGATAGGTTTGAATGGATCTCCCAGGTTTGAACGCTACCTCCTTATTTTTCATGTGATAAAATATTTACGTGTAGAAATTTATTATTTGTTGATTTTATGGTAATGACAGAATGTCATGTACCTATAAGGGACATACGAGTATGTCCCTCAATATAAGTTTAGATTGACATTGACAGGTGGTGGAACTAGTATAGTTCGACCGGGGAGGTATCAACGTCGCATCTATTTTTAGCGTGAAGCAGTTCCTGCGTTTTACTGGAAGGGTGTGGTTGCCGGCTCACTTGTATTTGAGGTGATCATCTTAGTCCTCGGGAGTCCTCGTGATCGATAGAACACCCGTTCTTTATGAAGTTGCTTACTAATGTCCATGGGCGGCAATGACCACTTACCCTCAGGTGGACTGCATGTTCGTTTGCTACTTCAATCTGATAAAAAAAAAGATTATTGCCCATAAAAAATCCTTCAAACCAAAATAACAGCGCTTCACAGATTAGGCAGAAATAAATATGACGTTGGTCTTTCGAGCCGAAAATAAACGAATCTACCACGAGCTTTACATTTGTCGGACTGCTACTCAACAGTGATTTATGTTAGGGGCTTA
>MOOZ01000060.1:3641589-3658754 GCA_002930495.1 Cecropterus lyciades | reverse complement strand
GATTGAAAACGCTTAAACCAAATTACTCTCACAGACACTGCACTAGGTCCATAAACATCGCAAATTTTTTTCGCGGCTTGCGTTGCATTTTTACCTTTTTTGTAGTAAAAATTTAAAATGTATCGAANNNCAGTACGAAAAACAAATGAAAATCACACATTTTCCTAATTTGAATTTGGAATTATGTTCTTTAAAATTTTAACTTTCAATGATACCAAATCCAGCCAGATACATACATATAGCCAAAGAGATTTTATTACAAGTTCATACATATTATAATGCGAAAAGACTTTTTCCCCAACCTATTATAACGCCAGATACTGGTGACATCTAATGTGACTCCATTTTTTTTTAGGTTAGTCTTGAAAATATTTAAACTACTTGATTTAGTCTTGAAAATACGTACAATAAGGATAAAAAAATTAAAGGTAACGTCAAGTTGGGTAACTTTCAATGATTTTTTCAGATTTTTTAAAATATAAAAGAATGGAATAACCTTATTATATGTTTTGGTGAATATTGAGTGTCTTTTTATACCGAAATTGTGAATTTTTAACTGTTTTTCCGATTATTTAGAAAAAATGAGATAAAATCGGGCTTTAGAGAGCATTCAAAGTTAACTTAAGTTTTAGGTATCTTTGAACAGAACTATTTTGAAAAACATAAATCCTTGATTTTTGATGACCTTAATATCTTGGGTAAGATTGAACTCTTATTCTACGACTTAATAAAGTTATGAAACCAGTTTTATTCAAAGTTACTGGTAAATTCAAAGTTACCCAACTTGAATGTACTGCAATTAATTAAAGAAACTTGAAATTAGGCAGATTACATGACAACTGCCACAATGAAATTGCGAGTGTAGTCTGTCCGCGTTTAATTGTCAGCACCGTTCAATACGCGGTGCGGTATGTTGGCAACAGATAATAGCGACGTGGATAAAACTGCGTCAGTGATATCATAAAAAGGGGTAGAGAAGTAGTTTAGTAATATTATTAATACATAACACACATAAATAAATTATTAAATGTAACTATTTTGTTAGTTGTAATGTAAACGTTGTGAGCCTGATAAGGTTTTTAGATTTATATGTCGGAGGAAGAGGTTTGGATTGGTTTTATAGTTACTTTTTAAATGTCAAACTACTATAACCAATTCGTAAGAGATGCTATAAGATTTGCTTCGTTAGGTTGAAACAGGAAAATATTACAATACTAAGCAAGAAGCACTCTGGGACCCGGTGGCTTAATTAACTCAATTAACTTAAATTTAGGAAAAATACGCTTAAGAACATTATCATATGAACAAGGGCGTAGCCAGGATTTTCTATAGGGAGGGACAGAAGGAAGAAAAGGGGGAATGAATGTTAGAAAGGGGTAGATCAAGATTGTTGGAGGGCAGATCAAGAATGATGGGGTGGGACAGATCAAGAATGTTGGGGGGAGGTATCTCACATTAGTAGTGGAGGTAAAAATTACAAATAAAAGACCAGAAATAGTTTTTATTTAAGGATGAATCTGCGCGTTCTTCACAAAATCTTTAAAATTTCTCATAAAACGTCAACTTTTTTAAATAATAGATCCATTTTTTTTATCTATGACCGAAAAAGAATTATCAAAATCGGTACATCCAGTAAAAAGTTATGAGGGTTCACACATAAAAAGTGTAGACGAATCTAGCACCTCCTCCTTTTTTGAACTCGTCGTTAAAACACTAAAGTTTGTTTTCGAATATTATAAATGGAATTTACATTTGTTTAAGAAAAAACACTCGTGAAGTATAAGACCTGAAAAACATTGAACTTGTTATTTTTTTTTATAATGTGGTAGAACGAATATGGGTCGACCGGGGAGGTAACACCGCCACAAGTATTTCTAGCGTGGAGCACTTCTTGTGTTTCAGTGGAAAGGTATGTTGACGGCTCACTTTGTGTGAGGCGACCAACATAGTCCTCTATGAGTAGCAACGCATCTGTGATTGAATTCAGATGGCCTTGGGCGGTAGTGAGCACTTACCAACAGATGGATTAGGTACTTATAAGTATAAAAAAAAAATGTCCCTGTCTTCCCACACCTTTTAAATACCAAGAACACAACAGCGCCAAACACTGTGGTGCCGTCATAGTAAAACAAGGTAGGGTTCTATCATTGTTCATTTTAGGTTACATTTGAAACTTTGCTAATGCTAAATGAGATGTTTCAATCTTGGCTATATATTGTACACCATATCAAAATTTCAAAAAAAAAACTGACGAGACCGATAAAAATACTTAAAATTGATTATAATATGTACTTTTTTGGTACAAAATCCACTTATACCAACTATTTTTTTTATCTTTCAATATGGCACAACAACTGACATTATATATTATGATACTTCATAAATATAATTGCATTGGATCACTACCAACTAAGTGTCACAGTTTAATAATTACAACTGTCTAAATGAGATATTAGCACCGCCATTATGTTTTTCTAGTGTATTGTGTTGCAATTCTAACTTAAAATTCTTGTTTTGTACCATTAAACCCAGTCGATGATAATAAAATGCTTAGTAAAACTCCGCTCTATACTATATTTGCATTTTTATATGGTGTACGAGTATTTGGCCAAAGGTCCATACATTTTTAAACAACTACTTTAGGTATACTTTTTAAAAATGTTCTGGTTTATAATTTGTTACCAATTATAGTAGGTTAAAACTTAAAATTGAATAAATTACAAACTATATAACATACTTAAACGTTCAAAAACATCGTGAGGCCTTGACATACTGCTACTGCTCAGTCTCTGGTTCCTTGATTTCTTGTTTCTTGCCCGAAGAACATACTTATCTCTGCAACAATTTTGATAATAAAATTATGAGTTGAAATTTTTATAACCCACATCAGCCCGTGCTAACTGAAATTATGGAATTCCCATAAATCTACTTTAATGATGACTACATTACCTTATGTTGGCATTTTGTGCTGAAAAACTTTCTGAAAGCTGAAATCTTAGTTTAATATCATCAAAACAGGTATTTGTTTAATGAAAGTGGTTGGATCTCAATATGGTGCTTCCCGAGTCGAACCACAAAGGGTTCTATCACCTTCGAAAAAATAGGATTTGTATTAATCACTCTTTAAAAAATCATTTTGTTTCAAACATACTTGTTTGCGTTGTGTAGCGTTCTATAGAGTTGTTCCCGTGAAGATTCCTGACAGGGTCCCAGGTGTTGTAGCACAAGAGAAGGGTTGGATAACGTGGCGTCGTTCCATTCACATTTGTTCCTGTACGTTATGCTGTTGCTCCCGCATAGAGGGTAGTTCGGGTGTTTACATACTGATGATGATGTTTTGATGTTTGGAATGAGCGCGAATAGTAGAACTAAGAAACAAATGAACAATCTTTTACTGTACGTGTCTTTCTTTCAGCATTGAGAGATATAATTTTATTATCCTATATCCTATATAATATGATTATCCTAATATAATACGAAAATCCTTTTGTAAATCATTTATAGGTTTAAAAAAATGTGTTTTTTAAAACTATCGAGTGGTAGTCGTATGTATTAAAAATAAAAAATAAATTAAAGAATAATAAACGTACTTACTTACAAAATACATCTTGGACTGTACGCATTCTCGGTGGCAAAGGACGTACTTATAGTAATATTAAGTCAAGCTTGTAACGGTTTTAATTGGAATAATTAAGTTTAATTCCTATTTTCGCGTCATATTTCGTATCGTATCGATAATTGAATGACTATTTGTTAGTGTTTAATATAATTTTTAATTTCGCACTTCATCATACTTATAACGCCTGGTGCTGATGATATCAAATTTAATACACTTACATACCTTCCATTTTTTTTGCTTAGCTTACTTTAAAATGATTATTGAAACAAGATATTAAAGAGGTACAGACGGGAGGATAAACATACGTCCATTAGGTTGAAATTAAAAGTACTGCAATTATTAAAAGAAACTTGATATTAGAAACTTGAAAGTACATATTTGTCTTGAGCGCATATATGGTAACTGTCACAATAAAATTACGTAAACACGCTTTACTAAATAAAATTATTTTGGTACTTAAAATGTTAACGTTGTCAGCCGGTTAATGTTTTTTGATATTACAGGGTCTTCCATTAACCGCTTCCTTTTGCGCTTAAGCGCTCCTTTAAGATTTAAATGAAACAAAGTGCGTGTGAGATATCATTGTATTTTATTCATTTGAAAGACTTGTTAATGCCATTATGTATGTTATATAACATCGTTCACTTATACATAACAGGTTCTCTGGGTGGAACGTAACTGAAATGTCCAATATTCCATAACTCTAGCGCATAAATCCGGCTGAATTAGAAAGATGGCATAGGTTATGTTGGCTTTGAGGACCGTTGTGGTTTGTTGCTTATTCGCATATACCTGCGACGTGAGAAGACCCCAGAAGACACAAGAAAAAGTTTAACGGGGTCAAATCGCACGATCTCGGTGCCGACGCTATCCTTAGGTGGCTGATAACAGTTCTTTGAAAACCATCGGGTCTTCAGTTTGTTTCAATGGAGGTATGCGAATAGTCGCTGTTGTCAAGTATCACACCTTGCCGGCTTGGTTCGTTGTATATGAAAAATTTTAGTATTGCAAAAAATTGCATCATTAGGTACATTAAAAATATTTACAATTGTAAGAATGTACAATCTTAAAATTGTTACAATTATACGTCCATTAAATTGGAAATACATAGGACAGAGTTACTTCAATTAAGTTAAGAAACTGGAACAAAGTTCTTTGTAGTGTTTGCATTGACATAGGTACTAACAAAGTATAAAATAAATAATTAGTTATTGTCTAGTTTGAATTGTTTTATTTTAAATTATTTGCATTGGATACTGTATATTCTATAAAAAAAAACGTAAATGGCATTGGCGCGCCCTGAACACTTTTATTGACTTTTTACGCCAACGGACACTAACCAATTCTTTAAAAGCTGAAAGATTTATACAAAACTAAGCAAGAAGCACCCTGGGGGCGTCTTGTTATATTTGTTATTTATATCTGGAGGGTTGTGTTCAATTAATTTAAATATTATGATTATAGGATTTAGGATATAGATTATAGGATTAGGATTATAGGATTTAGGATATAAAATTGCTTAAGCTCCTTATTATTGTACGTAAGGACGTATAACACGTTAACGGACTACGTATACGTTTACGAATTATACGTGCTTACATATGAATAATAATTTTTGTGTCGGGGATTAAAAATAAAAATATCAACAACGTAGTCGAAGTAATTACATACGCATTATTAGGGAATACTCAAAAATTACTCGTCAGATCTCTCTTTCTCTTACTTTAAATGAGACTACATGACAAGCTCGTGCTTTTGAAAGCTAGTAGGTTTTGAATGTAAAAAGATTTATCAAAATCGGTACGCCCAGTAAAAAGTTAAAAGGCAATACACAAAAAAATACAGTCGAATTAAGAACCTCCTCCTTTTTATGAAATCTATTAAAAATACAAAAGTAAGCTTTAGAATGTTATTTATGGAAATTTACAATGGTTTATATAAACACACCTGCGAAGCCTTTGACCTGAAAAACATTAAACTTGTTATAGTATTAGAAGGAAGGGGGATCTATCATAATAAATTTGAGGTAAAATTTGAGTAACGAGCTAATGCTATATGTAAGTATACATTTTAAATATCTTCTGGTTTATATTTTTTTACCAATTATAGTAGGTTAAAACTTAAAATTGAATAAATTACAAACTATAAAACATACTTAAACGTTCAAAAACATCGTGAGGCCTTGATATACTGATACTGCTCAGTCTGTGATTCCTTGATTTCTTGTTTCTCGCCCGTAGAATATACTTATCTCTGCGACAATTTTTATAATAAAACTATAAGTTGAAGTTTATATTATCAGTCGTTGTTGTATCAAATTATAATATTCCTATAAATCTACTTTAATGATGACTGTGCTGGTGGTTTGTGCTGAAAAGGTTTCTAAAAGCTGAAATCTTAGTTAACTATCATTAAAACATGTATATATTTTATCAGTGTTGTTATAAGTGTTCAATCTTAATTCTATTGTTGTGGTGTTCGAAAAAATAAAATTAGTATTAATCGCTCGTTAAAACTTAATATTGTTTCAAACATACCTGTTCGCGTTGAGTAGCATTCTATAGAGCTGTTCCCGTGAAGATTCCTGACATGGTCCCAGGTGTTGTAGCACAAGGGAAGGGTTTGATAACGTGGCTTCGTTCCATTCACATTTGTTCCTGTACGTTATGCTGTTGCTTCCGCATACAGGGTAGTTCGGGTGTTTACATACGGATGATGATGTTTTGATATTCGGAATGAGCGCAAATAATAGAACTAAAAATAATAAAAAATAAAAAACATTTACTATACGTATTTTTCTTTACGCATGGAAGGATATAACTTTAAGAATATGATTATCCTAGATATAAAAAAAATCCTTTTGTAAATCATTTATTACTTTTACGTAACAATGATGTGGTTTTCATAACAATCGAATAGTTTATGTGGAGAGGTTTAGAGGTTATGTGTTAAAAATAAAAAAAATAATTGATGAACAACGAAGATACTTACTTACAAAGTACATCTTAGACTGTACGCATCCTCGGTTACAAGGGACGGACTTATAGCAATATTAAATCAAGCTTGTAACGGTTTTGATTGGAATAATTATGTGAAATTATCGGTAATTTGATGACTATTTGTTATTGTTTAACATAATTTTTAATTTCGCACTTCATTATATAACGCCAGGTGCTGGTGATGTCTAATTTAATACACTTACATACCTTCCATTTTTTTTGCTTAGGTTAATCTTGAACATGTTTTTTGAAAAGAGAATTTTAATAAGTAAAGAGAGAAGGATATATCTACATACAGGTTGAAGAAATTAAAGGTACTGCAATTATTAAAAGTAATTTGATATTAGAAACTTATAACTTCACAATGATCTCATTATGACAGACATTACGGGTGGAAGTCTGTCCGCGTTCAACTGTCAGCACGGATCAATGAGGAGGTTTGTTGGCAACCTATAAGGGCGAAGTGGATAAACCTGCGTCAGCGATTTCATTTATAAAAGGGAGCAGCGCTACAGTTTGGTGATTATGAGTAGAAGGATACGTAATGGAAGTGACCGCTTAGTTCTGCACTGAAATCCTAGTACAGGAAGCAAAGCCATACGTGAGGCGAAGCTATCCATGCGTTTTCCATGCACTATATATTCATATTCATGAGGTGTAGTCGCTGTATGTCATGCGTGTAGTCGCTGTATGTCAAATATCACACCTTGCCCGCTTGGGATTGTTGCATGAAGAATATTGGTATTATAAAAAATGTCTTTATTACATTAAAATATTAATAATTTTAAGAATTTATGAACTTAAAATCGGAAAGAATTTTTACAATAAACGTCAATTAAAAAGGAAATACTTTGTACAGAACCAATACAATTAAGTTCAAAAAAATGGTACGATCGTCTCTAGTGTTTGTGTTAACATAACTAACAAAGTATTATATAAAGTACTAATAAAGTATTATATATTATAATTACTTAGTTTCAGGGTTGAAATATTTCTTTTTATTAAATTACTAGCTGACCCGGCAAACGTTGTTTTGCCATATAAATTATTAAATTACTAAAATGGCTATTAAAAAGTGATAATAATAATTAGTGATAAAAGGGCAAAAATTTAGGGTTGTTTTTAATGCCACATTATACAAAAATAAAGACAAATTTTTTTGTCCAAAATTTTAAAAAATGTTAAGGGTGAACAACCCTTATCACTTAGGGGTATGAAAAATAGATAGTAGCCGATTCTCAGACCTATTGAATATGCATATAAAATTTGGTAAAAATCGGTAAAGCCGTTTCGGAGGAGTAAGGTGACACGGGAATTTTATATATAAGATTAGCATTGAATACTATATATGACACCGTAGCTTCTAAACGGGTGAACTGATTTAGATGCGATTTTTTATTTATTGTTAGAAAGCACGTTTTCCGGCGATGCTTATCAGACATGGTTTATCAAAATTGGTTCAGCCATCTACTAGGTATGGGGGTGAAAGTGGGGATGATATACTGTCAAATTTACCGAAGTGGACTATAAAGTGAAAATCTACATGTTGGTATTGCACCGATTTGAACTCTCCATTAGTAAACTCTTTCACCTATGGGAATGTCAAAACGCGTTATTTGATATAGGTAAATAATAATGTTATAATATTAGTTTAAAAAAATATTAGAAAAATTTAAAAAGTCCTCCAATGCAAAATATATATATATTTATACAATTTTTCTTATACGTTTTATTGTTAAAATAGTTAGTTAGTATTTTGTTAATAACTAATTGTGAGATATCAAATATTAATTTTAAGACCCTGATGTAAACTGCAATTATTGCAAATAAAAATCCAAGAAAAATAAAGTGAACAAACATTTAAAAGGATAAAAATAATAATTATTAATGAGTCAACAAATTCGATCAATTTGTTCCTATATTGTAACTATAGAAATATAATATTTCTTCATAAAAAATGTGCTCGTTGCCAACAGGTATTATGATTTGATTTTCCTTGTTGCATTGAGTTTTTATTTCTCGACTGCGTCAGAAAGAGGGTGATTTTTATCGAGCGTATGTATGTATGTTTGTTTGTATGTATGTCCATTTCTTTGGCACTTGCTACAGCCCAAACGGCTTTACGGATTGTGACGGATAAAATATCATTAGAACTGTCTCAGTTTGGAAAGTGACATTCAATATATATATATATATGTATTACAATATATACTTATATATATATAAGTATATATTCTAATACTTCAACCTTACTAATATTAACGAAAACTCCTATTAGGCGTTAAATCAAATGTATCATTATGAACAAAAATCATTTTTAAGTGTCGGGGTTTTTGTTTAAGGATTTTTAACAATGTTACTAGTTTTTAATGTATATTCAATTGTGAAATGAAAACTTTTCATCTGATTTTTACGTGCGTTTGTGCCTTAATAACCTGGGTGTTAATATTTGTATTAATGTTTTTTCTGTTTTGTTGCAGGTAAGATCCTGACATATTTAACTCCAAGACATCAGCATAGTAAAATAAGATTAGTAGGATAGCTAAAGCCGCTCGGTGAGTTAATTGCCTACTCTTGCAGTGATGCATAGGGTCGTCACTTTTATTTTTAGTGAAATATTTTCGTACTATGACAGCAGTAGGTTTTTAATAACGTAATATAATTAAATGTTGTACCAATTCATAAAGGCTAATATTCATAATTCGCCTAAGTTCTTTGATAAAAACGGTCACATAGGTTTAAAAATATGTATTTCTGTGATTTACTCGAACTGTGTCCTATTTCAAAAAGTTTTTTTTGAAATAGGAAAAAAATGAAATCGTTTTAAAAACATCGGAGTTATTTAAGATTATAAGAAATCTAGTTTTTCCAATTTTCCGGAATACCTGCTGAAATTTTTTCTATTTCCATAACATTCGACCAATTTTTGAAACAAGCCGCATTCTATGCCGTTCAAACCTATGTGGGTCGGTTCTATGTGGGTCGGTAGCGGCATCGCGGAGTTATGCGCGAACATACATAAAAAAATATATATATACGCGACGAACAGATAACCTCTTCCCTTTGGGAAGTCGGTTAAAAACGAATTATTGAGAAACATCCTACATAACGCCTCTGAAGTACATATTATTGTTATCAATAACTACGTATGTTAATAAACTAAACTATAACTATAACCGCAGCTATAACTTGCCAAATAAAATAAAAATCAAATAATAAATGTCGATTAAACGCGTGGTGCAGCCCGTACTGAGGCCGCGGCCAGCCACGGCCGTCTATTTGATTGTGTGCGTAAAAAGCGCGTACTTACACGGCGCCCGGTACTCACGCGTGCATTCAAACCGGCGACGGCCGATTTGTATGAACCTGAATTACTAGTCTTATTTTACTATAACATTAGTGTAATAGGGTAAAAAAAATTAAAAATACAATATTTTACTAACTAGTACATTAAAAATTAACATATAGACAGATTCAAGTGATGATGTCCAGCAAAAAACGTTTTTTTCTATTCAGTTAGTAATTTGGAATTTTCAATCTGTTTTGTGATTTAGTTATATGTTACACACGACACCTTATATATAAAAATCTATCATGTGTAAACATCCATCATATGTAAACATATGATGGATTTTAATATATAAGGTGTCGTTGGATTCACAATTGTGGAAGTAAGAAAAAGCTGTATAACTTATACGTTAAATATAGAGTAGGGGACAATACTAATACCATAATTAATTATGGCAAGAATATTGTCCCTGGCTAATTAAAAATAACTGACAGGGGAATGTATCAAATAAGTAGATATACATTATTAAGTAAATAATGATATATATTAAAATGAAATATAAATATTATTAAGTGCTACAGGCGGGGATGAACAAATATTATAAAAAACAAAACCAGAATGTTTTCGTTTTATTTACCATGTCCATATTTACAAATATTTATGTAAGCTAAATAAAAACAAGATCCAGCCGGCAGATCCAGCACAAAATCTGAAACATAAAGTATAATTATTGTAGTTGTACTACTATCTAGCATTTATTTTCAAGTTATTTGCTTCAAGCGTTATTAGCTTCAAAAGTTATTAGCTTGGCGCAGCAGTCTTCGCATTGAGCGTTTAAAACAACAGACTGTATGTGAGTGATCTTGTAAGGCCACGAGATATCAAAACCGCATTTTTATTTATCGTAATTTTGTAAATACACTACATGGGGTTTAAGTTACGTTAATCCGCCTAGCGAATATGTCATAATAAAGAATATTCCACACAATATACGCGCCAAATGCCTGCGTTGGCATTCGTCAAGAAAAAACATACCCGATATAACGCTGGTGCCCATCAGTCTCTTGTTCCTTGATCTCTTGTTTCTGGCACGAAGATAATCTATATTTATACAACAATTTTAATATAGAATAATCAGTTTCATAAAAAAGTAATTACTGTTCTTGACATTGATTACTCAGTCTTGACTCATTTTATTTGTGTTAGTTACATACGTTACACTTTAAGAAATTTTAATATAGACGTGTGAATGACAAGAATGATGTTCATATTGATTTATGCACGACACTTCAATTTTTGTTGGCCTTAAATAAAACTGGCGTATGCCCCATCAATTGTATTTATTGACCGAGAATAAAAATTCTAACCTACATTCAAAATCAACTTTGATGTTAAACGTAGTCACGTGGCAGTTAAAAGTTCTATTCACATTTCTCCCTGTATGATTGTCAGGCCATACCACACACACGGGTAGACAAGCTATGGATGATGCTTTTACATTTGCAATAATGGGGAACAATAAAACAGAAAAGCATAAAACTTTTTACTTAGAAACGATTTTAAAACTTTAATAACCTAAATAATCATCGCGGCATTGTATTATTGAAAAAATAAATACGAGTGCAAGACTTCGTGAAAAGACCCCCTCAGGAACGAAATTCCTTAATGAGACAGTGCTATACAAACACAAATATAACAAATAAAATTTAAAGAAATTTCTGCTTAACTCGCGATACTCGTACGCACACACATACTTGTATGTAATGGTAGGTAAAAACATTAATTTAACTGTGAACGGTAGGTACTTCCAGATATAAGCGCATGTGAGAGCAGAATTAAGTCTCATGGAGGGCGCCTATCACTTAAATATAACAGTTGCAATACGTTTGCAATTTATAAAAGACGAAATACTTTTTTCCTACCATAGTAAGTATTCTATCAGAAATTGACATATTTTACACTTTTCAGCAGCAAAATGTATATTTTTTCTGCATATCCAACCCGAGATAAACCAACATATAATTATCTAATTACGGGAAAAACACTTTTAATCAATGCCTCCTCTTGTTCCCGTATTATCATTATCTATAAACAACGGCAAAAATCATCACGTTTGTTGTATCGGAGCCCCCTTTAAATATTTTATATTTTGATTTCATTGTTTATTTTCAAAATCAATATTTAACTAAATATTCTGTGAATATTTCAAGCGTCTATCTGTTGCAAAAAGACATGTTTTTTGTATGGGAACACCCTTAAATATTTATTTTATTCTGCTTTTTTACAACGGAGATTTTGACAACGGAGTCTTAGTAATAGTGTCACGTTTTTATCCTTTGGGTACGGATCCTTACAAGCATCTAACAAAAATATCACCCAATAGATTACGACATGGTCGTGGTTACATACCCTTCTCGTATTTTCACTTTAACCATAGGTTCAAAATATCTAATTAAAATCGAAATATCTCATTTCTGAACACTTCAGATGATAAACTTACTTATTTGGGTAAGGATTCATAGTATATTTTAAACGAATCTTTCAAGTTGGATCTAACTGCATACGGTGTGAAAATTTGATCGAAATCGGTTCAGTAGTTTAAGAGTCCATACCGGACAAACAACTTGACACGTAATTTGTATAAATATAAGCTATCCTATCTTTCAAGTTGGATCAAAATGCACACGGTGTGCAAATTTAATTCAAATCAGTTCAATATTTTAGGAGTTTATCGCGGACAAACAACGTGACACGTAATTCATATATTTTAAGATTTCGCCATAAGCTCGCAAAAACATGTTATTATAAATAAAAAAGAACTCGCCTACATGAAAATATAACTAATTGAAAGGGGAATTTTTATATTAAATTTGGTATGAGTGACAGACACTTAAGCAAATAATGTCATAAATTAAAATATAAAATAGATATGACATGGTGGTGTAGGCAGGGGCAAACAAAACTTAATGAAAAACCAAAACGTTATGGTTTTATTTACCGAAACCGAATAAACAAATTTTCAAATAAGGTAAATAAATACAAGATTGCCGCACATTCAGGAAAAAAACCTGAAAAAACAACAATATAATACAATTGCAGTTATAATAGTATCTAGCATTCATGTCGGCTTTGCTCGCGATGTTAATCTACGCCGATGTTTTGCAGCGCGGAGCGATTTTTGATCTTTGCAGCTCATTGCTCTCCGGATATTTCTTACATGCATAACTGTAACAATTTTCGCAGCGTTCGCCAAAAAGTTTATTTGAAAATAATCATTTTGACGGTATTTGACAGATATTCTTTATAAAATGTGTCTAAAATGTATAAATGTATTGAGAGCAAGTCTCTATCAATGTAAACACGGCATTTAAAATTATTTAGTTATTTAAATATTACAGATTAACATTTAAATTTTTATCTGTTGAAATTTATTCATGTTGGTAGGCCCAGGTCCGGACTTATCAAATCAGAGCAACTGCCCAGTGCGCCATTAAAAAGCACAATACAAATTACTTCACACCTGTTGTGCTCACCGTCATTTTGCTAATACACTATGTGAAGTTGTTTTTAACCCCCGACGCGGGGGGGAAAGGGGGATGTTATAAATTTGACTGCTATGTCTGTCTGTGTGTCTGTCTGTGGAAACGTAGCTCCCAAATGGGTGGTTAATTGGCTTTTGTTAGACAACATGATGAAAAATAAAATATTTTTAAATATTCACAAAAGGGGTATCAAATGAAAGGGCATAACAAATAACTTACATGTAGACATCAAAATCAGCTTAGCCATTTACGAGATACAGGCGTTTAAAGTGAAGACGAAAAATGTATTCAAATATACCCAAGTGGGATATCAAATGAAAGAAAATGACGACGTCTATATCGTTATTAAATATGATTTATCAAAATCGGTTCAGCCAGTTACTAAATATGGTAGTTCAAAGTGGGGAGTAATAATAGAATATTGTCAAATATACCCATGTGGGGTATCAAATGAATCAATCATTTATAATGTATAGGAAGCGAAAGTTGGGATGAATAATCAGATATTATCAAATATACCCAAGTAGCGTATCTATATATAAATGAAAGAATTGACGTGTACATAACAGAAACTGTCCATTCCATTGAATCGGTCCAATTGATAAAAGCTATGCTAGATGAAATGCTAAGTATTGAACGTATACCAAATACATCATCTCATCATATTTGATGTGATGTGATGTATCCAAATATAATATGCAGACAAATATACATACACAGGTACAATGTGGTTTAAATTTTTTAAAATAAATGTGGTTTAAAAATTTTAAAATAAAAATTTTATTTTAAATTAATAAAAACCCCAACGCTATAAAAATAACTGGCAATCATTTAAAAAGTAAAAAAAAATATTTATAGATGAGCCATCAACTTCAAGCGAGTTACAAATATATTTTAATTATAGAAATGTAACATTTTCTCGTTAATATTGTACTACAACGTCGCGGTGGAAGGGTACCGCTTAACTTAGTCAGACCCTTTATTCGATTGACTATCTGTTTATTTACTAAATTTAAATTAGTTAGTTTAGTTAAGCCTATGAACGTGATGATTATCCAGTCTCCCTCTTTTATTTTAGCGAGGTAGGTACCCAGCTATATACTCACGGTTTGATGATTTTTAAATTTTATTTAATTTTTTTACTCATTTAAATTCCTATTTTTATTTTTCAATTATTAACTCTCTCAATAAGCGCTACTATCAAGTTGTTACCCTGGTCCGAAAAAATTGCAGCTCCTGGATTGGGCAAGCCGATTCGACGTCGATCAATTAGTCTGTTTGTCTGATATCTGATAAAACTGATAGAGAAAGTATCTGAGATGTATGAATCTGAAAGAAGATATGCGCGATATACGTAATCCTTCCTTGACAGAAAAATACATACTTGTCATAATCTCGATGCTCAACAGTTTCTCGTTCCTTGCTTTCTTTTTGCTGGCCCGAAGAAATTCTTCATTTCTACAACATTTTTTTAAAAATGAAATAATAAAAAAATAAATTAAATACGTAATAACAGTTCTTGAAAATTTTATTTAACCTTTACACACTTTATTTGGGTAAGTCACATACGCTACACTATAGGAAATTTTAATATAGACGTGTGAATGTTAAGAATGAGTTTATTTTTCATTGATTTATGTACCACTTTACACATTTTTATTGGCTATGAATAAAGCGGGTGTTTGCCTAACCATGATATAAAATATTCTAACCTGTATGTCAAATCCATTTCGTCTTCACTTGTTTTCTTGACTACTATTTTAAAACTTGATATATTTAGAGGATTATCACGGCAATGAATACATGATATTACGTTATGAAGAAACCCCCTCTACTCACACTCGTATATAACGGAACTAGGCAAAAATATTAATTTAAATGTGAACGTCACGTCCAAGAATAAGTGCACAAATACAGAAAATAAAGGGCGCTGAACGCTTTTTCTTACGTGACGAATTTTACTATTATACTCATACCGTAAGCCTTTGTAAGGACATTTATTCCAAAAACAAACATACCGGTTAGCATTTAGTGGCGTTCTGTGTAGCTCATCATAAGGAGACTCCTTACATGGGCCTATGTGTTGCAGGACGAGTGCAGGGTTCAGTGTCGTGGCGACGTTCCATTCACATTTGTTCCTGTATGTCTGTCCAACGTTGCCACACATCGTGAGGTCTGAATGTGGACACGCTGACGATGCATTACTACATGCAATAATCGCGAACAACACCACTGAAAAACAAACTTGAACATTATTTACGGGAAGTCGAAGACGTAATACATAATTAAATTTTAAGTTTGCTGTTTTACCTGTGTTACCTACAGCAGGTATTACATATATCCTTACACAACGATATTAATTAATATTAACAGTATGGCAATACTTACGAAATGTACTATACAGTTTGACTGCTACTAATATAACGTATATTCCAGTAGTGGATTCTATGCACTCAAGGCAAGCATAACAATGAATTTAATTAGATTGTGTTCAATTAAAAGCCCATTTGTCAAGTAGGAATATAATAATGCCCGTAATTGATTGAAGTGGTAAGTTTTCTCGTAGAATGTTTTACCGATAAAACGTGATAAATACAACGTAGTCACAATAAGCTGCAGCTTTTTTCATTTACACGTAACCAGAACTTGCCGATATATTGTCGCAAGCATAACAGTATGGAGTGCATACGACACCACATCATTTGTGTAAAAAGACACGTATTTTTAATTTACATTTAAACATTATTATACCATATTCAATTAATACAGATTCATGTTGACATGTAACACATGCATATATATGTATACAACATATACATGTTACGTGCTTTGGTTCCTTTTGCCCGTCCCGGTGTCTCTAATGGAATCTTGCTATTTGATGAATAAAATTTGCACTCTTTTCCGGTATCCGACTGAGCTAATTTTGTATACCTGTATAGCTTTATAGGTTCAATAAAACTGAAAAGCTAAAATCAATATTCACCGTAGCATTATACATTTTATTATGTAAGTCTTGTGTGTGTAAGTCTTAGAAAATATAAACAAATAGTTTTCATTCTATTAACAATTTTATACCTATTTGATCTAGTTCTTCACTTTTGATATTATTAAATTGGAAGTAACAAAATATTAACTAACTACTTTAACAATAAAATGCATAAAAAATATAACTTAAATGTAAAAAGAAACAAATTGCCAAATTAAATATAAAAAGTTGCGTCCAAATTGCTGTCCCTAGGATGAGTTCCCAGAATGCTGGCAACATTACCTCGTTGAATAGCAAGGTAAATTCGTTGACCAAAGTATGTACCAGCATTCTGATCATTCGTTGACTCTATCAAACTTTTGATTAGCTATTTTAATGTAAGGAACAACCAAACTTGTAAATTCAGTTTGACTAATTTAGCAAACATGGTTCGTAAATGTTCAGTTAATTAAATTCAATCGCGCCTGATAATCTTGAATTCAGTGTTTTGTCAAAGAAATTTTATCATAATAATATTTGGAAACTGTTTATTTGTGAACTTTGATAAGATGAATATTTACATTGTATAAAATCGATAAAATTAGTCACTATACCCTATCATTACATATGCATGAAATGAATGGGTCGAATTTAACTTCTTATCATAGTGTTACGACGCTATATTCAACCTAATGTTGAAATCAACACGCCATAGAAAAACAATAAAAACAGATAAATATATATTTAAAGG
>MOOZ01000060.1:3608702-3629625 GCA_002930495.1 Cecropterus lyciades | reverse complement strand
CACAGGTAACTCCCGAAACAACCATGTCCGGAGAGTACCTGAGTCAGACGGAAAGTCAGGGTGCCGAATCGCCTACTCAACCACTGCTTGAAGATTGGACGAATCGCCTCGACAGTTCTAAGGCCGGCGCTAGGATGCGCCAGCCTGGACATCCACGTGTCAGTAGCCCTTTGACGCAGCTCAACTCTGTGCCCCTCCACCTCCTGCTGTGAAGGCGGGTGGCCGACGGATCGGCGCGCCTCCTCACGCCACTCGATTTATTATCTAGACCAACAAGCTATTAATGAATGTAAGAATAATGGATGAATCACTTTCGACTTGGTAAGCGCGTTAACATCTAAGTAAACAATATGTAACTTATATAACCGTGTAGTTATCGCTGTACCCAATATATCAACCTACAAAACTTAATTTCTTACATCAAATGTAGAAATGTAGAACTTATAAATTTATAGGTATAAATGTTCTTGTTTAATACTTTACGGGCATACCTACTTATGGAAAATGTCGTAAATGTTCTTTAAATCGGACGAGTTGCGTTGTTACGGTTATCGTAAGCTGGGAATAGTACGATCTAAGTATGGTAAGTATAAGGAGCTACTTGGAGCAGTATGGTAAATTTTCTCATTCCATATTAACGATGTAGATAGTAAACGTTTTAAATGTGCTGCGATTTTGGACCTCGGCGCCAAGCACTCTATCGCTTGATGCTACACGGACTGTTGAAGAATACCGTTGTTGAATTTATAGAAACACTGAACCGTTGGGCTTGCCGACAGATGATGGAAGATGATAAGGAAAAGGGTTGGGCAGAACAAAAGTTTACCGTGTCTTGCAGATTTTCATATGCGTATTTATGTATATACCTCAAACTTCTCATATGCATATGAGCATCATATTCGAGAATCAAATTAGTTATACTTGCTAGATATAACAATAATTATTAAATTACGGACTATAATCACAAATTATTTATTTATTAAGAAATATTTCGCAGTAGCCTATCATAGGCATATTATGCGTATGCTTTTTTACGTTTTCATTTGACTTTTAGAATATCCAAAAAAATTATATCGGAGTAGGTAAACAACGCTTAAAATAAAATGAATTAAATTTCAGCATCTTCGGTCACGTAAGTTGAAAATTTTAACATACTTTTAAAGTGGTAGAACATTTAATGGTTCGACTCTGGAGCCTTGGAGGCACCACCTTTACACCTATTTCGGCTTTTTAACAATTATGATAAACGGATGCGAAAGTGGAGATTCGAATTTTTGCGGAAGTCCCGCAGTAACTGAGGCGGAGTTCCGCTACAACCGTAGTTAAACGCAGCGGTCAGCCGTTATGGCGGAAACCGGAAACGGAATTAGTATCTGAGAAAACGGTCGGCAAGCAAATTTTTAGGCGAAAAAGCCTCGTCAAGTAAATGATTTATAAAGATCCGCGATGTAGTGTCGATTACTGACCGCGGTTAAAATAAATATAAGGGTATTTTTAGAAAATAATAATATACCTCTCTGGATTAAGTAACGTTTCATATAACTCTTCATAAGGAGACACCTTACACAGTCCCAAGTTTCGCAGGACAAGTGCGGGGTTCAGTAACTTAGTGACGTCCAAGTCACATTTGTTACTGTATGTTTGTCCATCGTTCCCGCACAGTACGTAGTCCAGGTATGGACACACTGGTGATGTTTTAATACTTGCAATAATTGCAAACAGCAAAACTGAAAAGCAAACTAAAACATTTTTTTGTAAAAGTCCACCCCCTGGTTGACTTCAGTTCAAACCTTTTAATTCCAAATTCGATGCTTTTAAGCATATTAAAAATCCTAGCATATTCTGATGTATTTCCATTTATTATTAACATATCGGCCGAAGTATATGTTTTAAAATACTTAATCGACCTTAGTTTAGGTTTTTGCAAGTTTAAGTGGCTGTAATGGGATGGTAGGTTTAAGTTAGTGTCCGACCGAAGCTTCAGCTTTGGCTTCGGCTTCGGCTTCGGCAATCTTCGGCCATAAAAACCACCTTCGGAAAAACCATTGGCTTCGGCTGAAATGGACCGAAGTTTTGGCCGAAATTGTAACTTTTGTCCGTCCCTACTGCTAAGTTTTTAATATGATGTTTCGGCTGTAAATCGAGAAGTAACATTTTAAATTTTTAATAAATAAAGAATTTGAAATTTATATTTTAATAATGGGTAGGAACTGTTCTAATATTTTATGTAATACTTACAAAACGAGTACATTGTGGGTGCTACACATTAGTTTTCAGTTACAGAGGTTTTTATAGCACCCAAGTTAACTTAAGTAACGAATTTAATTAGACCAAGGGCTAGGAAACTAACGAAAAATTATTAACTCAAATGCATTCGTTTATAGAACAATGGTAACAATTTAGACTCGTTACTCGTATTCATTTATCATTACGTTACTCGTTACTTGATGCATGAAACTTCGCATCGAGTCGCGTCACTTACTGTATGATTGGCGTCGTTCGTAAATAATTTTGTAAACAAATTACATATGTACGTAGTATTTATGAATAAAAATATTTAACTTGCCACAAAGTGAATTAAATATAACCAAGTACATATGCATTTGCGCGCATGGGTACAACGTTCAAAGTGTGAACAGTAATGCTAATGCAATGTACGAAGTATAACAGTATCAACTCATCAAGGAGTGCAGGCGGAGGCAACTTCACCTCCTCGCTCTCTTTAGAAGATTAAAAATGTCTAAAACATTGGATTTCTAGTATTCCCGGAGCGTCATGATATGTAGCTCTTCAAAAAAATTGCAAAATGCTCTCCTTCTCAGCCGATGATACATTGGCGACTCATCTGGTGTTGCAAATGTCGATAGGCGACGATGACTATTTCCATGAGGTGGCCCGTCTGCCTTATAGGCTTATAGGTTTCAGAAACAAAAATTAAAAAATGGCGTCACGTATGGGAACAACGAAGCAATGCAAAAACCACTGCTCAATATGTATATCAACTGCCCCCCTGGCTGGCTATTGGTTCCTTAATCTCTATCTGTTTAAAGTCTATTTGTTTGTTCTGTCTGTTTAGATACTTAAAACGAAAAAAATATCTTGAGTAACGATTTATTACTTGAAGACCATGCCGGTTGCATGGTCTTCAAATAATAAGTAACTAGTAGTAACTTAGTAGTAGTAGTAGTAGTAACTTCCTCGGTATCGAATACATATACGGCTCTAGTGTGACAAACAGTATTAACACGATTTCAATTAACGCTGATTAAAACCGATTTGTCAAGCAGACATTAAATACAAACGTGACAGACATGGGGTAGCTATAGCTAGCTGAATATTTTTCTCGCCACATTCTAAAGTGTAAAATTGAACCCCTTAACCCCCTCCCCTTATATATGCCCAAGGTGACTGTAACTTTATTCTTAGAAAGATTTCGTTATTTATGTTGTTATTTTCGTTATTTACAAAGCATGTTAGAAGCTAATGAAATATTTTTTTCGTACACGTATCTTTTACTTATTCCATCAAATGTTATACTCATCATATGTTCTTACTGTAGAATTGCATGACATATTTGTCTGAATCAAATGCTTGAATATTTAAAATAATTTATAACGAGGATTAATATTTGGTATCTTCTAAATATACACTTTCATAATAGATTCTTCATATAAAAACAACCATGGCGGCGTACACATCAAAGATATTAGTTCATATATCTAACCATTTCGGCGTGTCAGGTACCTATCGGCAACAGCTGTCTAATCATTAAAAACAAATGACGTCACAAGTACCCACGTGTATTGGACGATATCTAATGATATCGTAATATATAAAACTATATAAAGGGTGTGAGCCCTCCTTCATTAAGCATTCATCCAAGTACTGACCGCACCTGACGTCGCTTAACTTCGGTGATCAGACGAGAACCGGTGTATTCAATGTGGTCCATACCACAGACAGAGGTGAGGTGTTAGCCAACATCCATACGTTGGCTAACACTTCACCTGGTCCCTACCTCACAGTTGGTGGCATTGGATCAGCCGCAATCCCTATTTAAACCAGAGGCGGAAGGCCAGTACTCCGGCAATAGCTGGGTCCGCAACCGTCCCTCCCTCTAGCGAAGGTGGAAGGTCTAGGAACCCGGCAAACGGGAACCAAAGCCATCCCCCCCTTCCAGCCCAGTCTTCTTGTCCCGACTTGAGCTTTAGGCTCACCAGTAAACACGCTGAAGCTTCACACGCAAGAATGAAGCTGTAAAGGCCAGTAGGGCCAACAGCAACTACACAATAGCTAAAAAAAAAGTTCATGTCTCTCTGTCTATTCAACAGGCCGTCTCAGCCCACACTATTACCATTTAGCTGTAATTGCTATAATTTCTGAACCAATAATATAATAACATATTCCTTTAGTTATGACTTCTGATGTCCGGGCTTCCGCCCCGTTCCGACCTCGGCCGCCTTTCATGTTCCGACATACCCGATGGATAATCATTTGTCGATGGATAGTAATTGTTGTTGTTGTTGTTGTTAATTAATTTGGAATAATTTGCACATAATATTCATGTATAGTAAGGCCCTGAGTGCTAAAAGCGTTTAATAATCAAGTAAAAATCAGTAAATTATTAATTTAGTTTTCGAGTTCAGAAAATACAGACTTTATTGATGATAGTTTAATTATTGATAGAGCTTTAACTATTATCTGTTGTGCATCTATAATACTAGTAGGAAGTATAATTGTGATAAGAGTAGAATTAATGTTAAAACCCAGCCGAATGTAAATATTATTATGAAACACGTCTTCGTATATACTAATCTTTCTTTATAATAAATTACGTAAATTAATAATCAACACTAGTCGTTGGAACACATGGTTCAACTAAACCTGCCGTGTGACCCTTAACCGTGGGCAACGAAACGAGTCTTCGCCGTTGAGCGATTTAAAAAAAATTCGCTACTTTACAGCGAATTTTCGTTGCCATATTAAATCGAATGCATACATTTTTTTCAACGTATTTTTGATGTGAAACTTCTCTAGAATCGTTGTAATTTGAAACTTGATGAAACGAAAATGCATTACTAAAGCAGTTGTCGGTTCTACAACTAGATGACGCTGTACTCCTTTTTGAATCACGCTGAAGAGTTTACCTCGTAGCTTGTATAAGTGCTCAAGTTGGGTTATGCGAAATAAGATGTCCGAATATGGGCTGCAGTGATTACTTAACCGGTTTTGGAAATAGAATAAGTTTTAATACCCTTATACTCAGATTTTTTTTTATTTTTTATAATAAATGATACTTCTGCCGCGTGTTAATTACACACACACACACACACACACACACTTTTCAACTCTTACACTTGCAGCGTCAAACGAATGACACTTGACTCGCACGTTTCGTGGCCCTCGAGTTAGCGTGACACGTAACATGTGTCAGGCTATCATATTTCTAATAACGAATGAAGCCGTACGACTCGCAGACATCTAATGACCTGTGAACGCTTTCTATTCATCCAACACTACCTTATTACTGGTTTTATGGTGGTAGATTTCTTCGTCATATGCAGCGATATGATACTCGTCACGTATGATTGTTACAAGCCCATTCTTAATCACATGAGACATTCCACTCTAGACCTTAGGATTACCAACGCATATGTGACCACATATGACGTTTAGAAGGTGGTAGAACTCTTTGTGGTTCGACTCCGGAAGCACCACCGCCACATCTATTTCTGCCTAATAACAGCAATGTTATGCACTGTTGTGTTCTGGTGTGAAGGGTGTGGTAAGGGAGACATAGTTTTCCGAGGCATTCCATCTTAGTCCTCAGGGGTAGCAACGCATCTGTGGCTAACCTTAGATGAGACTTTGATCTTACCTAGGGTTGATTACGGGTGTCGATGGGCGGCAGTGGCCACTTACCATCAGGTGGGCTTCATGCTCGTTTACTACTTCCATACTATAAAAAAAACGTGTTTATCTCTTATCTAGATTTGGTCATACCAAAGGTAACCATAGGTTGCAGTGATGGCAAAATTCACGCCCGTTTCATACTTTTTCCGCATTATAAACTTCGTTGGCATCGGGGTATCGTATTTTCTTTTATTATAAAAAATATATCATTGCAAGAGCTATGACGCGCATTGACACCCAGGATACAGAAAGGCCGAATTATTATACAATCACTGCTTTAAAATGAAAGTAAGGAAATCTATATGTCTGAGAGTTCTTTAATAAAAGTTCTCAAGACTGTGTAAAGTCTACTAATTCGCACTCGGCCAACGCGGTGGACTATGGCCTGAAACTTTTTCAATATAAGAGAAGACGTGTACCCAAACAACAAACGGTTGATTTATTAAAATACGAATGTGCCAAGAGTTTTTTCTTAATCCTTCATGCCATTTTAGCGCCCAGTGAGTACTCATATTTAAAACTACACGATGACGACCGACGTGCTGACTTAGCATTCCCATCGCACGTGGAAAGGAATCGGACGATTTATAGACATTTTATTTAAGGTTAGTTCCTAACAAAGTTGCTTAAAGTGAATGCATAACAAATTAATATCAACGATATTTCGTAGACGCCAGCTATTAAATTACCTATTTGATTGATCTAGGTGTCAAAATCAAACAATAGCGACATATACAAAAATTGTAATGTGACAGAATACAATCCGAGCAAAAAACACTAGCGAGAGACGTGTTATTAAATTTCAAAACCTTTTAACTATTAAGACACGCTTTAAATATAACCACATAAGTTTATTTAAGTGTTTGTTCGTCATAATAAAATAACTCTTATTTTCTGATGTTATTTTACATATATTTATTACATACAAGATGAAGATCTTAATTCAATTTAAAAAAAATTTAGATCACCAGCGGTGAAAACTATGAAATCACGATGGAAATTAACATCGATTTAGAGATTATTTATGACGAAAAGATTATCGGCATTTAAAGCCAGACGTATTCATTTTCATCGTCTTTTGTATTTCATTTTCTACCTTAGAACAATTTGATACAAGGAATTTATTACTGGGAATTAACATTATATAACCCTACAGTTTGTAAATAATACTATTGTGGTCGTATATAATCCTTACATCTAAATAAAATAACCTAATATAGAATAATGCCACAAATAATCCTTTCGCAGTGAAATACCGGCTGCCGTTCACACGCTTGTTCTAATTCAAGTATTTTGTATTGAACGGTTTTATTAATTTATTATACAATAATTTCAGGTCGGCCTTTAAAGGTTAGCGGTTATAGGTGCGTTTATAGGTGGCAACAGTTGCGAAACAGCGATTACGACCTGTTGATAAAAAATGCTATTATAAGTACTTATTCTTAAGTAGGTACTTAACGCCAACTCGGTTTCGCGATAATCCAATTGAACGCAATCGAGGCAATAACGGTGGTTATGCGAGCTTTTGGCAGGAAATGGTTTTGTAACAAGATTGTCCTATCACATATTTGCATAATACGAGTAATTGTTATATTTATTCAATTATGTTATCAAGCACGTAATTGCTATGAGTGTATGTAATTTTTTTAATCATATCGTATCGTCTTAATCAATATCCAATGTTTTTCCTTTTATTTAGTCGCTTTCAACCCATTACTGTCACTTTTGATCATGTGTCTCATCTTAGTGAGAAAGGAGAAGAGAGTGCTACTCAAGTGCGAGATGGTAGTGGTACTTCTTACAAGTTTGAAATATTGTTAAAGAACTTTAGGCGTGTGAACCTAACAATGTTTCCTCCGTTGTTATAGTAAGTGGTATTTCTTTTCTATAAGCTAGGCAAATAAAGTTTTTAAATGAGAGAAACGAGCCTGGGGTTTTAATTATTAGAGCAATATAAAAGATTGGCATGTAGAATTAGTTTTGGCCTTCTCTAAAGGTCATAGTTGTACGTTCAAGGTGCATAGCTATGGCTTATATAGATCGTAGTTTATCTATAGCATGTAACTAAAGTCCGAACGATCGGGATTCAGATAGGCAGCCGCTAATGGTTAAATTTCATGGTTTCTTTTTATGCTTTCGAGTTTCAGAAGCTACGGTAACGAGAATAACAGTCAATTGTGCTTGTAAATGTGGCAGTTGTTAAATTTAATAAATATCTGATACGGATTGGTCACGAATCTGAATTGATATAGCGCGATGAAGGATATTCCAAGCCTGCCAAGTTTAGGGAAGAGACCTGCGCCCAGCTATGGGTCATAAAAAAACTTGCAACCACTCTATAGGACCAAAGTGGGAAGATCGGCCTTTAGAGTAGAAACACTTCAAATAATTACAAATCACGCTTAAGCCCCTTTCTCAGAATTTGACACAAAGAGCATTTAGATACATAGATAAAGATCGAATCGAGTATTACCCAACAGGAAATATAAATCGCTTCAACTATCCTGAACATTGATTGCGTCTGCAAATTGGTTTTAACTTGTTATCGGCATCATTTCCCTCGTGACGGTCGAAAGGGAACTGCGAACACATTAGGTCACGACTGGCGCTCGATATTCGAAAATGTTAACGAGTTTGCAAAGGAAAGTGAACTAACCATTGTTCGAGAAACAGGTGCTACGATGGGAGATAGTCGGCTTCGTAATCCAACCCACAGCTTGTATCGTTGGGACATTGTTGTTATACAATTATGTACCATCATACGAAATGCCATTATACGCAAATCACGACTCTTGATAGGTACAAGATGCTTTGATGCGAATTCATAATGTTTAACTTGAAAGCTTTCAAGCTCCGTCCATGTCTGTTTAAATTGTATTTGTACGTTGAGAACTTTCAGAACATTATAGATAAGTTTCAGGCTCATAGGGTTTGTTACGATGTTTACTTTCTCCGATAACCGATGATTAATTTCTGAAAATCGAAGGTGCTTAAGATTCTTATCCCGGATTGTAGCATAAAAAGGCGATGGTCAGATATCATCATTATCAACGTCACATAATTGTTATACCGCTGGATACTGACTAGTCTTCTTCCAAGTTGACAAGAAATTATTCCTAAGTCCAATATTCACATTTTTTTAAATAACGTCCACATTGTTTTAAGTAACTGTTAGGTAATTTTCGTCACGATGTTTTATCATTCATAAAATCGAAACCCCTACATTTGAACCTACTTAGCCTGCTAGTAAATCGGCCACTGGAATACCAGCTGCAACTTCTTGTCGCTGCGTGTGTATATCACGTATTTAACGTTTACTTTTATCGTTAAAATCATTCTACGAGCAAACTTACCGTCCATTACGGGCTTACTATATTGGAACCTATCGTGGGAGGTCGAAATTCATACCTTTAGGTTATCTCTGTTATCTCGTTTAAAGCAGCACCACCCATATGTAAATAGATTGACAGAGCAACTATGTGGTAACGTCGCGCTATCGCGCTTACTGCAAGCGTAACGAAATGCTATTATACGCAAATCAGGAGGCGAGAAGCACGTTGTAGGAACGACAGGAAATAAATTCTTAGATGATTATCATAACATGTTAGATGATGTAAAAATGTCTTTGTGTCATTGTTTTGCGGTAAGGCAAGCCTCAATTTCTCGTCAAAATTAAAGGTGATACAATTTGCTCATTGAATCATGCTTCAACACATATTTTTAACCAACTCCAAAAATTTGAGACTATGAAAAATTCGAGATAAATTCCTGTTTTATTTGGATTTAGCTACAAGTGTTTACGGCTAAGTGTGGCCGTACATTTGCCATTTCTATTATTCAAAAAAATGTAAGAAATGCTCTAGTAGAAAGTATGGTAATATTGCCGATATGCAACGCACATATATTTTCCAGTAAGTAAAGCTGTCTTGTGACCGATAAATTATGTCATCATTGCCGTATAGAGAGTAGATGAAATGTCGCCAAGACGTGTTCCGGTAGCGACATAAATCGTTCGAGATACAGCTCTCGGAAGCTCACTATTACGAGAACCATCGGCTTTCATCAAGGAAATCTATAGTACTGTTGCAGTTTTGGAAAATGTACTAAATTGTTATCAATAACGATGTAAAACTGTTTACTTAAGACAAGTCACGCCTTATTAGACTTCCATTTAGAGTACAATAAATACTAATATTACTACATACATAACAAACGTTCGTATACAAACCTTTTGCGAGCAATATGATAAATACGTATTATCAAATGATGAAACTACCGCGATATTTATAGATGCCAGTAATTTCTTAAAATCTGCTAGAAAAATATTTGAAAAGTACGCACCTATGCTAACTATTGCATTTAAACCCCGCTGGCAAAGAATTATTTTTCCGAGTACATCTGACCTACTAAATGCTATGAAGGCAGATGGTCAAAACTTGTACTCATTGCGCTTGATATGTGCACGGTAATAGCATCTATTACTGTGATATGTGCGCTGCTGTTACGTTTACAAAAAGGAGCTACATACAAGTAAAGAAACTTATTGTATTTGTTTCAATTTCCCTATGAAAGAATTTGCTTACACCAGTTTTAATTATATAGAACGTTTTTATACAATATAATAAACAACTTATTAATTTAACAAATTACTAAATAAAGCCCTTGTTTTTTTTGTTTACTTAAAGAATGATCATAAATAACAGGTGCATGTTTACAGAAACCCCTGTAATTGTGAGGTAATTTCTCGTTTACGATTTTATAACCTGTTGAAATCTTGCACAGGTATGTCAAGTGGCGATTGGGAGTGAAAACTTTCCATTTCTTTAGCTTCAGAAATATATGACGCATAGCGCAGTGGCGTAGTCCCTTTCGCCAGTCCCATACAACCTGTATAGGTAAATATATCAAGCAGAGTCGCACTAAATAAACGATTCGATTGTGGTTGGAATGGGTCTACGACCAAAGCCTAAAATGGCGAAGAAAGTTGCACAGAAACGTGTCTAAGACTACGCCCAGAGAGCTATAACTCAAGTAGATCTCGAATCGACACATCGGAGATTTACGGCCGCGTGTACAAATTTATTTGTAAGTCATTTGCTAGTTAGTATCTTGTCGTGTTGTGCTCGCTCAATACAAATAACGATACACGCTCCCTCTTATTAACAGACATCTAATAAATAAGCGTCTATAATTTGTAATATTTTATGTTACAGGTACTGGATTTGTTTATATTACCCACGTCCCATGTGCACTCTATCGGTAAGATCGTTTGATAAATAATAAATAATGAGAAGCAATCAAGTTACCTAATTCTAAGTACACCCGAGGAATATTATACAGACAATAATAAAGTAACAATGTGTTAGCCATTTTAAATAATCCCAATGTGAAATTTTTCTAGTTGGTGGTCGCTTTGACTAATGCCTCAAATAAAGGCAGTGTCTCAGCGGGTTTGTGATAGAAAGATTGGTAAAACTATAATAATGTCCACAATGTAACTTATGCCCGAAGACTTTTATTTCTGTATTTTTTGCATCGCCCTATTTTTTGCCACACAGTTAGCCAAATGTTTTGTTTTTTGAAGACAAGAAACACTATTTATGTAATAACTCGCATATGTTATATGCGTGTTACATCAGAAACACCTATTTTTTTTGTTTAGGCTGGTACTTCAATGCCGTATCAAATTTCATACGCCATGTCAGTCATACGTGATAAGTAGATTATTCAGGTGTTATTGGATTTGACATCGAGAGAAAAAAATGTTTGTGCGTTATGATTTAATTAAATACTTTGAGACTTTCACCATCGGTGTAGCAATATGCGAAATTAGATACAATCCGAGTTAAAATTGAGGGCCTATTGTATTTCGTGTATTGTGGTTTAGTTGGCAGAGCCGCGACAATGACACGACCGTTGAAATGTATCTTGACAGCTTTGCGTTTTGCGTTCGACCTCTGACGGATTGCTATACGAAAATATCGATATCGCATTTTTTAGATGCGTTAATATTGAGGCGAGCGCTTATATTAATACGCGTAAATTGACATTTAACTATCTTAAAATACAGTATTTTGATGACATTTTAAGGTGAAAAATTCTTCTTGGCTCAAATACGGGAAATATTTTTCAAGTAGCATACCTATTCTAAACTTAAATTCGTGTTATCATTTTTATGCTTGTTTGAAAAGTGTAAAAAAGAAAAGAAATTAATGTTGTGACACACCTGTGATCGACCACACGTAGGAATGCTGTCCTACAGGAGATCACATACTTACGTGCATAATCAACATAATCAACTCAAGCCTAGATTTCAAATCGACACAATCGAGTGATTCCTTAAAATCTGATGTATGTCGCGCATCATAAATTTCCTGCATCTATCCAACTCTATCTACAGCATACAAATACAAAAGCATTATTTCCTACTAATTAACAAGAATTTCTTAAGAAATCTATACATATAAATAAAAGTTTTTTTTACCAAATGCATATGGAAGTATATACGATACTGATAACAAAAAATCAGTTACAATTTTTTTTTTGTCTGTCTGTCTTTTCCAATTTTGACGTGAATTTCACTGTTGGATAGCTAATGTCATAAGGCGTAGCTTAGGCTACTAGAAGTAGCTTTTTAGAAAATTTAATTTAGGTTTCGCAAAAAAAATTAAGAAACCGCGCGCGCTCTACGTTCACGTAGCCACCGTCACTGTCGCTAATGTCAGTTGCTATCAGTCCTCATTGAAACAATGCAATAATGTTAAAATTGTATAAGGTCTACAATTTCGGCTGTATATAACCACGTCAAATTACATTTTTTAAACGCGGGTATAACCGCGGGGCTCAGCTTGTAAACAATATAACTCTTGTATGAAAATACAAGAGTCAGATCGTAGACAGTAATTAAGTAAGAAGTAATGTTTTGCGAGTGTTTTTATACAAATGCAACGACTATAATCTATTATGCGGTATTGACAACACAGTAGCTGTGATGAGCAGCGAGAGGTGATGTCAACAACTTTCTAGCTTATTTACACACAGTTTCTTTTAACTGCGAAGTTAAGGTTCTAATGATGATAATCACTCATCAGACTAACAGGCTAAAGCGTTTTTTTAGAAGTTTCATTTTTTACTCCAGTGACAGTTAGGTATGAGGTGTGATCCATTAAGAAATTACTGTACAAGTGTAAGGTACATATTAACGTGGTTTATCTTATCTATACCTACTAAAGTTATTACGGCTGTGGTTTTAAAATGAACCAAAGTAGGAGTTTAGAAATTTGGTTCAACGTAGTAGGAATCGAGACCGGTGACGAAATCAGAATCAGAAGTGAAGTCGGAGGCAAATCTTAAGATTGTAAAGGCAGAATAATAAAATTAACAACTTCGTTTACGGAAATGTATCCAATATCAATCGGAAGATCTTACTATTGGAACCGGAATCAAACCGCGGTAAGAACTTTATTATTTATTTATTTATTGCACCTTTATAATAAAAAGTAACGATAGAGCAAACCTCTTGCCTGATGGCATTCACTACCAGTCAACCCTGGGTGCCTGGAAAATTATCTAATATTAAAAAGCTGCCATTCGTCGTATATATTATTTGACTCATTGAAGCATGTAACTACGTGATATCGGCAATTTATAATAAATAATTTAAGTATGACATCTGAGTAATTAATAATTTTAATGTCAATTAAAATATTAAAATGAGATAATTAGATTTTTCGTCTTGTGGATTTTGCGATTTGTATTACAATTAGTTAATTATGTTGATTTATAATTGGTTAAATATAATGGTACCTCCTTTCGCTAGAACGCTTAACGTCCCACGAACCGAGCCTCGTTGCTGTCTTAACCGTCGAGTTTATGCGCCATTTTATTAACAACACGTAACTTACAACCGCCCATTACGCCGCCCGGCGTTTACTGTTATTAATGTTTGATAATTAATTTTAGGGCCATGAAGTCGTTACTATTGTACCAATAATTATAAAGATGATCGAAACGGTAATTTTACGGAAATTGTTATGATAGTACTGTTAGGTTGATGACACTAAATATGTCATGTTTCATTAATTTATGACGATGTATTTGATGCAAGCATCGAGATTAAAATTGCGTTATAAATATTACGTAGAATTGCGTAGAAAGAAATAGGTTTAAATATGGGTTTAAATGTGCAAATTGAGTCAGGATCTGCCCACAGCTGGGCACAAGTTCTGTTTGTCTTAGAATAACGTTTCATTTGCCCCAACTTCCTCGCTTTTCTGATGACATTATCCTTCAATGTGAAGCAAAGAATAATTATTTTCTCATAAAACGTACTTCCGAATTATACGTGGGATTCAAACATCGTACTTCTAAGCGAAGTCAAAGTTCACTGGACTATTTCTTACACAACAGCGTTTTGTAACCATAAATTTTATTACCCTCAGAAACTTTACGATAACACCTTAAAGTAAAAGGGCAGCCCTAAAGGTTACTTTAACTCAACAAGACGTAACTCGAGACATATTTCAGCTCGAATCGTCTCACGATCGTATAACTCCAACTGTCCGAGGTTTCCACTTTATGCACTCCTGCAACTTCACTGCTTAACGAAGTTGATTCATCGTGATGTTTAATTCATCTTTACTGTTTCGCCAATTACAATTCGTGCAATTTCTACAAGAAAGAAACTTCCAATTAGACAGTCTAAGAAGTTTTCATCGGACCTCAGTTCGGGTATACTACCTTGTGTGTTGACTAGGGTCGCTATATATACGAATTTTCCCGGATTTGTCCTAAATTTAAGTGCAACTGAGAGCCGTTCGGAAGTTTTTTTTAAAGTATCCGCGTGAAGCCCGGGTACGGTTATATCTGAGGGAATTCCGATTTAATGAATGATTTGCAATGAAATAACATAAATCGTTCTTCAAAGTCACACGTAAACCGCATTAACATATCATTATCAGTAAAAGATCTTTATTTCACCCAAATGTCCGAATTTTCAAATTTCTCCGAATGTTAGGAACTTCAGTGATGACAGTCGTTATTCTTCGTTAGTTCGTTAACTTACGTTGGTTAACGTTAACTTCTTCTTTGAGACTTAATTTATTACCTATATACTGCGCCTTATATTAGACATTATTACATACGATGAGACCCCTTCTTAAAACCATGAGCATAAGACACAGTTCCTGGTGTGTCGTTCCTGGTGTATGGTCTTCCAGTCAAGCGAGGGCTGGTAAAATTGTATGACCGTCAAAATAACTCCTAATTAATGTCTGCGAAGTACTGCATACCTAATGCGCATGTTGACCGCATCAAGCGGTAACCAAGACAAACAACATTTTATAGAAGAGATTTATATCCAATGGATTAAAGCTTATTAGATGACGTGACATCAAACGCCACGACGTGAGACGAAATTCATCCACTGATGGCTTCAGCAACGTAATATTTATTAATTACAGAAGTAATGTCTCTCCATCACCGCTCAAATTAAAAAGAAACGTATAAAATAATTACTTAAAACTTTCGAACATTAATTTTTACTGATGTACATACATGCATACGATGTATACCTACTCTAATAAATTTACGTAACGGACAATACAATATACGTACGTTTATTTTGCAAAACTAATGGAAACGGTTAATGCTGGTTAATACAATAGTACCAAAACCCACAGATATTATATAGGATGGGATTTATGATAATTTAAGGATATGTAATCCTTAAATTATGTTATTTATACACCCAGTAAAATAGTGACAGAACGAATATGGTTCGATAGGTATCTGTATATATATCTGTGATTGCCTTCAGTTAGAACCCCTATTCTATATGTATAAAGTTGGTCCAGGCGGTAATGAGCACTTACCCTCAGGTTGACTGCATACTCGATTGCTACTTCAAACAGAATAAAAATGTGCATAGACGTAAAATGAAACAAAATATGTGACTTAAATCATTTTCTATCCGAGAAAAGACTCATCCCCAACACTGAAACAGTATCTGAAACAGACACGATTAGGACAAAAACTGTTCATTCAACATGCTTAATATTCCGTTTACGATCTAGGTCTTGCGGACGTTGGCGAAAGTCCAGATCAAGGTAAATATCTATTCAATCATAGTATCGTTTCAACTTCGATACAATCTTCCGCTCATTATCCTAAAGTGGATCAATTTCATGGAACTGTGCCAGATAGATAATCTAGTTTTATACAATCATTACGTTTATAAACTAAATCCATATCATGCATTGAATTAACTAAGTTAATATTTGTTATTCACCATACAAATAAATTTATTTATTTATTATTTGTTCAGAGTAAGACATCACGTAGGGTTAACCTATATAAGATTACAATATCCATAAATTTAACCAGTATGCTTCTAATATATACACAAAACTCTCCCAAGTCTAATGAAGACGGAAGTGCAAAACAATCAAGCAGATTTCCAATTTTCATAGGCTTACGTCACGGCCAAGTCCGGAAGACCACGAAGAATCTAATCTGCATAAGGCCAGCATAGGCTAATAAATTCAACTACTGTTACAAGCAACAAGTGGTTGCTATCAATATGAGCCTACGCGAGAAAGTCTCTCACGTAGGACAATATGCTTTTAGCAATGTACGCTTATCTAACAAAGTTATCTGTACGAAACATAATATCAATTAGAGCTTATAAAGAGTCGTTATTATTGTATCGAGGGTCCAATCTTGAATTTGAAGAATGATTGTTGAATTGTACGTCCGCAAGGCAAACACAATAAGTTAAAAGATTAGGTACCTGCCTATTAACCTGCCCTGATTATTTAATAAATAAGTGTATTTGAATGGGATCATCTACCAAAACATTAAATGTAGATAGGTCCAAATATCTTGTCATTCGATAATTAACGAAGATAATGACAATTTATTTATAACATACATAGAAGAAGTGACAATTACACATACAACTAAATATATTAGTATGCTTAAAGTCTATTAGTGTCTTAGTGCCTGCCTCGTTTAAATGTATTTTTCTTACCACACCCTTCAAACCAAAACACATGAACGTTTAACGTTGTTGTTAGGAATATACTAGTTAACAGTGAAAATAATAAGACGAAAATAAATCACAAATAATTTTACCTTCAACATAAACCATATAGCTATATCATAAGACGCTAACTCTGACGTAAATTGTTAGGTATTTGTACAACCTACAACATTCCAGTAACGTGACTTTGAATTGCTGGCTCATTTTACCATGTGAAATTGTCCGTTCTAAGATCAAAAGAAAGGTTACCGAGGACTAGAATTATCCCGAGTGTATCGAATCGATTATCATTCGATTCCCGTCGCAATACATCACTGCACCACCGCTCGTGACCAAGCCTCACTTAAAGCCTTAGGCCCAGTGCACATAATAAACTTTTTGCATTTATGGTTCTTAGTCAATTGCTCGCAAAATAGATATCAATGCATTAAAGTACTATACAATGAACATAACCTTCGATTACAATTTAAATATATCATAAAAATGTTATTTTAAATTATAATTTATAACAATATGAATAGTACGTGTATAATACATACGTATTATTATATACTTCCGTGTATCCCCATTCGATTAACTCAACTTTGTTTAGCAAAGTTGAGTTAATTGACGACACGAACCTAGCTTTTTTAAGCATAACTATGTTGAGATGCTAAATGGGCTTGCTATTCATAGGATAACAGTTTTCTAAACGGTAAAATTATGATTTATAAATTTAATTATGTATAATTAGTACATGATCTCTAAAATTCTATTATCCAATAAAACGATCGAAGTACCTACATATATCAATATTGCTTTATATAATAAAATCATAATTATACTCGGTCCATACTAGTTCTCTCACGTTTAGTGTGGTTTTAAGATTAAGATTAAGATACGCATTTGGAATAACGACTTTATTTTATAGCCTTAAACATTTACTACTGTACCGGGTAACAAATATAACGGGTATATTGATGCATAGAAGCACCTTATACACTAGCCCTAAGCCGTGCGATGAGAGTTATCAAATAGTTTAATCTAAGAAAAGCTATAGAAACAAAAGTCAAATATCAAATATTAATTCGATTTGTGACTCCGCATAAATAACTTGAAGGAAGTGTTCGGTAGATTTATATGATACTAGGACCCGGTGCAATAATTGAAAGGAAAGCGATAAATATAATTCGTATTGATAGTTTCGTATTTCGTTTTATCATTAGTTATCTGGCTGCGATTTTTAACCGACTTCTATTTGGTGCTTGGTATAACCGAGCTATTTGGTGCTTAATAAGATTACTGAGCAGAGACATACTATGAAATATTTGACCTTTAACTCCTCAAACCTGATCATGCAGAGTACTGCAAGCCTAAGAGATAAGAGCTAGCCATACGGTGCTTAAGGATATATAATGAGATTCATAAGCAGAGACTACAATGAAAAAATTGGCCTTCAACTCCTCAATCCTGATGATGCAAGGGTACTGCAGGCCTAAACCATAAATGTTGGCCATTTAGTGCTTACAGATATATATATAAATTGCTAAACAGAGACATAAGACGTCAAATTGGACCTTCAGCTCTTCAACCCTGATGATGCAGGGGTACTTCGAACCTACACCGTGCTTACGTATATGAAGTAAGATTACTATGCGATGATTGCTCGTATTATTTGCAGTTAGATATTAGTTGTATGAAAAGTATGTAAAGATATTTTTTTTTCTGTCATGGTATGTTGACTTTTACATAAGTAATTTCATTAACGACATACGGATAATCGATGTTTGTTCGATTAATTTATAGTCTCGGTTTGTGCGTTGTTAAAAATATTTTTTAAGGATATTCCCATAGAAAATAACAATATATCATATGATATGTAATCAGAAAAAAATCTATATATTTTTGGTATATATATGGTTCCTGTAACGAACAATACCAATATTGCCCAATTTTGGCGGTCTCCTTTCTTCCAAATCCAATTAGTACTTTTTGCGTGAAAGAGTAACAAACACTACAATTCATACATTCTCACAAACTTTCACATTTATTATATGAATAAGATATTGGGTTGTTCTAACAAATATAAAGGAGTTTCGCAATGGTAGCAATAATATATTTCTAATATAAGCTACGAGTACCTCTTACACGCTTTACAGCAAATCTTGTAGCACCAGAACAATTTAAGGTTATTATAGTCTATCAAATATATGTAAACGGAACGATTGGAACACTGAAACCACCATACAATTTGTATAGCCGCCTTCTAACGGGAATTAATCTTGTGGCTAGATTTTACTTGATTGCCAGTAGGTGTCTATTACACTTTCTTTGGGTAATAATAAAAGAATTAACTAAGCAGACTAGTAATGCATACAACATACAAGTACATCTGCCAAATAATTGTACAAGCCAACAAAAAAAAATATAAAAAAACGTTTGAAACTAAACTCCTGAATATGTATTTTTGGATGTTGAATCAGTAGCTACTTGTTATCAGTTTTTTCACCTACATTTTTTTGTATAGCATGATTTCTGTCGTGGGGTTGTCTTGTCATTAAACTTAATTTATTAAGACAACTTCTAGCAAAAGATGATTGATAAATTATAACGTCTTATTCCAAAAATGTAAATTGAAATACGTACCTAAGATTGATTGTTAAATAGATATATGTTTGCACAACCAAACGTATGAAAATTACCTATTTTGAGTATTTTTAGTTTACGCCTACAGATTTAAATCACGTATGGGACCGGGTCACACGTCCACGGTGTAAACGATCTAACAAACGATTTCGCTTTCACGAAACGACCGGACAAATTGCTTACCTTACAAGTGAGCCGATTTATCTCGTTATGTCTGCAGGAGGACAGATAGCAGGGGATGTGGAAAGCTTGCCATTTAGCGAGCAATTGGTTTTTAAGACATACGTAAATTTAAAGTGGTAAGATAGACACTTAGAACCAAGCTATATTCCTACACAAAATACTGAACTTGAAATTAAACCTATTTTCTGATTGCAAGATACGTCGTACGGATTTTTTCTATTTCTCGAATCTTTCTATTACTAAATCTTTAGGATGATGGTTGGTTAGAACAAAAGCAAGAAAGATTTAGCGCTCTGTATTATGCATTTGTTAAAAAAGGTTATAAATTCATCTACTTCGGGTTGAAGGTTTATGTATAAAAATCTTGACTAAGATTTTTATATATATTTTTTTATGTAGGCCTTTGATGGTGCGCGGTCACAGCCGCCCGTGGATATCTGTGAAATCCGAATGTAACAGAGATTCTACCTAAAGTCAATTAGTAAGTTGCTACTTCTGAGGACTATGACGGTCGACTCATATTTAAGTAGGCTTACTTACTATTACTTACTATCTTACTGTTTCAACGTAACGCATCAAGAGCTTCTCACTCTTCCATAAAATATTATTTGATCAAAGTTCACACTCGATAACCGTGGTACATAACCGGCTAAACCATAACTGTTCTTGCCTTTCGACACTCTATAGACCACAATACTCTATAGACCTATTTATTTAATCTCTTTGAGGTCCCGCAATTATCTAATTTCCGAGAAAGTAAGAGATGGGTATTATTTTTCATATCCCGGCTTTCTACTCAAAATATTCTCATAGTCATCATCGTAATAACAGCATGATTGATCTGAACAAATCTTCTAACAGATTCGTTGTGTTGTTGGAGAGATGATATATTACAATAATGTTTCTTGCCAATATAATAAACTACATTAAGGACTTACTACTATCATGAACGCGTAAGTTCATATATTTATCCTAAAGTAACTAAAGAGCAAAATCGCCTTTCATTATTTGGTCAATTCATTCATACACATCTCCGTTAATTGCAGTGGCTTCTTAATTGCAATTTCACTACATAGTATAAAACAAAGTCGCTTTCTCTGTCCCTATATCCGTTTGTATGCTTAAATCTTTTTTTTTTACTATGCAAATGATTTTGATGCG
>MOOZ01000060.1:3597591-3608686 GCA_002930495.1 Cecropterus lyciades | reverse complement strand
TAGACTGATTGAAGAGGAAGGTTTATATGTATAATAACATCCATTAAATAGTGGAGAAATACTGTTATTTTTAAGGTTTCTAATGTGATGTCGTAGGTAAATAATTACATTTTTTCAGCTGCAATTTTTTAAGCTTGCAATGTAGCAAACACAGGCTGAACCCTACGAGATTTATATAAATAATGTACTAAGTATTGTACACATTGAAAAGGTCTACAGAAAACTCCGCGATGGTATATGTCTATCTCTTATAGATATCCCACAATAACATTTTTTTGTCATTTACTTTTTACGACAAATAATGGCTAATTTTCGAAGCGATTTCGAAGCGACCAATACAGCATTAATCCTTATCCAATTAAATACCTTAAATACATTGTTGATTTAATATAGATCTATATGGCCCTTTACAGCATATGATTTAAATGAATATTTTCGAAGATATTACAGATATAAAAATTGCGAGACGTAGCATTTGCGGCGGTTCCGGCGTAAGGTATGGCGGCGGTACCGGTAAAAGAATAAAATAGAGATTATTAAAGGTAATAAATTTCCGTTAATGTATGTCACGTTACATTTCTTTTAAACGCGGGTGAAACCGCGGGCTCAGCTAGTATTTTATAAAAAAAATAACAAACACGTTTTATAAAAAAATAAACGACATATTCGTATTTATCGTATACAATTTTACAGAACTTGAGGATAATAAACGTGCTTAAATTAAGTTATTGTAATATAAACACGAGTAATTAACATCTTTCCAGATATTCGCACGTTACATTACTGTTCGTAATGTATTCCAAATAACTATAAAATGTTGGATACAATATTCAAAATATCAAGATAATATCAGCAATGAAAAGTGAATCCATAAGTTCATTTACACGTGAAAGTTGTTAATTAAAAGATTATAATAATTATGCATCACGGTTTCAAAGATGTAATTAGTCTAACGAGTTAAACTTCCATTAAACAAAGTTTTTATCAGGTTTGCAATCACTTTTTACCACAGAAATTTACTATGTTAATGGAATGCGTATTATTTATGTTTATAATTTTAAACATATGTAGTACAAGCATATTAACAGGTGAATATGTCAGTGCACTAATTATTTTTTATTAATTCACTTTAATCTACACAAATTTGACTACCCGCGTGGCGGAGAAGTCATCATACCTCTGACATCTGACACGCAGTGGGTCCCGGGTTCGATCCCGGGCTAGACAGACATCTGAATGATGAGTTCAGATTTCTGTTCTGGGTCTGGGTGTTAGTGTATTCGTCTTTGTGTGTCCATGGCACCCACGACACAGGAGTAAATCCTACTGTGAGGCTATGAGTGTAGAAAGCGTTTATGTTATGTTTAAAATAATTTAATCCAAGTGACTTCTGCCAGTAGTAAATGTTACTGCAATCTCTTATTATGTTAATCGAAAAGCACGGTAGTAATATTACACGATATTAAAAAATATCATTAAATACCTGATGTATGTCCGGCGAATGACACTTGAAGTGACTGTTTCGTGATCCCAGGCTTAAACAATTTAGACTACATCTGGAATCTTCCATATTCCAGATAAAGTGTTTTACGACCTATATGGAAAACTTCCTGAATTTTAATTTTCAAAATCCTATAATTGAGTTTAATAATGGAAAATTCACAAAACACACAACAAGATACTAGTACTTATGAAATTATTAGTCTAATTTGTATTGGATATACTTCTTTACTCGTATTATTTTTAGCAGGAATCAAGAAAAACTAAAGTTCTAATATTGATTTAATAACACGCCCTAAATTTCACTTGATTTCTATGTTGTCAACCACCTAATCATACTTCAACATTTAACAGCTTTGTTAAAAGCTTACAAACATGTATTTTCTATAAAAACAACATTCTTGCTAATGAATTATGAAAGTATCTAGGTGTTGTCGACCTGTCGTGGAATAGCAATCGAGCAAAACATTCCTAGGTACATTGCGATAGCCATTTAACTTGTATGTTACGCAAAAACCGCAGCTCCTAGTAAGGTATGGTGACCAGCGAGTTGTGTGAGAAAAAATGATTTTCACCATATTTGTTTTCCGAGATCATATCTGTCGGCTTTCTGTAGACAACGCCCTACTTGTAATTGTGTTTACTGTACGACTGATTGCGCAATGAGTGCATGTAAGCTTAATTGGATACTTTCCTTGGCTTAACACAATATTAAATTACAATCAGAACACGTAGCACTGAAACAAGCCAGTTAACGAAATAGCTAGTAGTCTATATCTATGATTAGAATGAGTATCAGATTTAGTACCTAATACGTAATAATAGTGAATGTTAATAAATAATAGTGAATGTTTTACGTTAATATTGCTTGAAAATTATTTTTGAGCCTAATTATATTCCTGTGATATATATATTACATTACAAAACATTTTATAAATATAAAAAAAAAACATTTTTTATTTTATTTTAATCATATCCAACTTCCCTTTCCCTCCGTTCTAATGATACGTTATCAGTAGATTAGAACCTGCATGGTTGGATCGGGTATGCACCACCGTCGCACCTATTTTTAGTGTGAAGTAGTTCTTGTCAAAACACAAAAATTAGAAGATAATAAATGCCTCACGGTTTCAAAGATGTAATTAATCTAACGAATTGTTTTCATTTAACAATTTTTTTATCAGGTTTGCAATCACTCTATTCTACTGCCATACTCATATATTCACTGTCAATACTCATATAGGCTGCTTAGCATATAAAGCTAGGAGTCTTAGTCCTCAGGAGTCATAACGCCTTTGTTAAAATCCCTGTAATACATGGATTGCTTACAGATGTCCGTAGACGGCACTCGACACTTACGATCAGATGGACTGCATGATAGCTTGCTACTTTAATCGTGTATAAAACATATCATTACCATTAATTAATGTGGTGGTGCCGCTGCAGATAAGCATGAAATAATTCTACTACATTTTAAACTGCTAACAGGTTATTAGGTAGAGTCACGGTAGAGTGACATCGGTAATAGCATGATATCTATTATATCGTTATTGACGTGGCCCGCTCCATCCGCGTATATGATTGAAACTTAATATGGTAAACTGCTAGCGTAACAGCCTGTACAGTGGTGTTAGGTACAAACTTGAATATCTGAGTCCAAAAAGTGAAGCACGGATGTGCTTCACTCTTCACTTCACATTACACTAATGTTATTAGATAATTGGTGATAATTATTTAGAATACTTTCTTAAATCTATATAATATAACACAAAAAGTAACAAATAAAATATTATAATTGAAAACAAGAAGTTTGAGAAGTATAATATATATAATGAGAATGGTCAAGATGACAACCGTCTCAACTCCAAAAGTATCAACAATGATATCATTTTAAATGAAGTATAAAACCTCAAAATAGTAAAAGTAATTACATCTTATCCAATAGACACCAACACTTACTTAACATAAATGGAATAAGTTATATTTATTATTTAATTACATAATTGCATTTGTTAAGATTTACATTTTATGTATAATTTAAGGTAACCATAAGTTAAACGTTGCAGTGATTTTATGTTTTTTTTTTATAGTACGGAAGTAGCAAACGAGCATGCAGCCCACCTGATGGTAAGTAGCTTCTGCCGCCCATAGACATCTGTAATCGACCTTAGGTAAGATCAAAGTCTCACCTAAGATTGGCCACAGATGCGTTGCTACCCCTGAGGACTAAGATGGAATGCCTCGGAAAAGTATGTCTCCCTTACCACACCCTTCAGACCAGAACACAACAGCGGACAAGACTGCTGTTATTAGGCAGAAATAGGTGGTGCTTGCGGAGTCGAACCACAAAGAGCTCTACCACCTTAAACGTTGGACGTATTTTTTGCAGACTTGCCCAAACCAATACCCAATTAATTAACTAAGATTACACTTGCAAAACAATTAAGATCCTTTCATATAATGTGGAATGTATTAACCTAAAAAATAAAAATCCCGTCCATGTGTTATGTAAATAGCAATTTCAGCAAATTGTGTAAGATGCCCTCGCATAACATCAAAAACATCGTCTTTAGGTCGCGACACACATAGTGTCTTTTATTTGAGTGTCGATTACAGAATTCAATGTTTGATTTTTATCGATATCGTAACACTAACTATTGTTTCCGTGTAAAGTATTATGTTATTTATAAGAACGCTGATTTCCAACACTGATTGCGATTTGTTCCGTATTCGTTGCATGTCTCATTCTTAACTCATGAGGAAGCATGTTTTGAGTATTTTTTCCGTATTTATCCCTAAATTATGAACTTTAAATGACAAATTATTATAAACAATAAAGTACAAATAACTCAAGTCTATAAACTGTACCTATTTACATATTTGAGCTCTTGATTTCATTCAAAATACCTATTATGTTTTTACTAAATGCATATGAAAGAAATATCATCGTGAACCCATTATTGTCCCGCTGATAGGCACGGGTCTTTTCTAAAATTGAGAGAGTTTTTAAGAAGAAGAAAGTTAAATTCAGGCTATAGTCCACACACGTAGAATTCACACACCTTTGAAAACTCTTTTTTTAGAGTCCTCTCAGGTATGCAAGTTTCCTCACGATATATTCCTTCACCGTAAAGCAATGATATTAATTTCTAATACGCACATAATTTACGGTACGGCACATAGGTACGTACATGGGAACCTCGGACCCTCGATCGAGAGGCTGATATTCAACCATAAGACTATCAGAGCTCATACGATATGCTCTGCTCATATGAAAGTATATACGTTACTTATAACAAAAAAATATTTCAAATTCGGCTGGATCAGTTTTGATGAGTATTCATTTTACTTACTCTATTTTAATTTTTGAAAGACTTAGAGTTTTGCGCAAATTTTTAAACCACGAGTGACACTGCAAGGCACAGCTAGTATTACATAAAACAGATTTGTACAACATAATAAATTTTGTAATAACATGCAGATACATAGTTCGTTCTCGTAACTTGCAACCCACGTAAGTCCTTTATTTGGTTATCGGTTACTGAGTGATGTACGAATTGTTTGATGATTGTCAAGAACAATTTTGCTTGCTCATTGACGTAATGCGTGTAATCCGACTAGGATTACCAGTATGCGCAGCTTTTTAGGATACCCTATTTTTTGGACTTTACCTCGAATCATTAAACAACGATGTAGAATCTATTACAGAGTGGGCTGAGAGTATAAAGTATTTTAATTTAATGCTAAAACACAATAATATTTGCTACGAGCTTTTTCCCGCGACTCCGCCTGCTTGGGTTATATACCACGGTAAAAAGTATCCTATGTTAAATCCAGACCATAAACTACCTGTGTATTAAATTTCATCCAAATCCAATCAGTAGTTTTTGCGTAAAAGCCTAACAAATATACATATGTACATACTCACAAGCTTTTGAATTTATAATATAGGAACGCGTTCTACTATAAAATGTAGAACAAATACATTTACAAAAAACACTCGAAATTGGCCAATTAGGTAAAAAAACATTATAATGAACGAAAAAGTTTATAATGTTCATCAAACATTCCTTAAAAAGGTTGCCTGTCTTAAATAGTCTTGCCAAGAGTCCACGATGACATTAGACGTATGGCCACTTTACTCAAAGCCAACCAAGATAAATGTTTGGCATTATCTACCTTAAATCTATAACAATAGCATCCATATAAGGCTTGGAAATTTGAATAGCAACGACACTGATATTTAGAACATTAGGCTATTGAATGACACGGTAACCAGATCCTCCCTATTTGGAACGCCGGAAGTAATCGCATTATTTTTCATAATAGGAAAAGTATTTTGTTCTAGGTTAGATACAAGTCGTATTTCATTACATAACATATTTTTAAAGGTAAGCGTTACGTACTTTTAGGCATTTGATATTTTAACGGATTAAGAACAAACTAAAAAGGATAGATGAGTAAACAATGTGTAGCCAAGTCTGTTATAGGAAGAACTATTATGCAATTTGTAAATCTGAAGCTTGTAAATACTACTCAGAAATAACCACCTTCGAGATACCGACTATTGTATAATCAATCATTTAATCGATAAAGTGAATCTATTTGTGTCTGTTTACATCGATATCGATATTGTAATTACATCATTTAGATATAATTCTAATCAAAAGTATCATTAATATTACTGTAATGAAGATATTTCACAATATCACCGAAATATTATATAAAGATATAATCTTTTAGATATCATTTATAATACTGAAAGGAAGTAATGTAACGGATACGATTATGACAGATTTATCATAGACCCTTCACTAAAAGGGAGAAAGTAATTATATTTGTTAAAAGAGCCCTTTGGCTTACGTTCCGTTTTAGGGGGTGCTGAGTAGTCTCGAGATGCAGTTTCCAGTCTAGATCCAATTTGTTTCCGCTCTACACTTCGTTCGCGTTCCCTCGCAAACAGACATTATTTAACACTCAAATTTATATTTAGATTTCCAAGAAGAACTACGGTTATCAAAATTTTGTGCAAAAGCCTTACCTTACCTTAAATGTTACCGTTATAATTTTAAATGCACAGAACAGTATAAAGGCAAACCATTTCAACATAATTAAAACACATTACAGTTATGATACCAAAACAATGAACTTTGTTGCAAATTGAATAAAAAAAATAACGGTTTCTTAATAATATACTTATGTTTTTTTCTTGCGTAACCAACGGTAAGAAGTGAACGCTTGTTTCAACAAAATCAACAGACGTTTTTGTTGGTTTAGTAAATCGAAACACATACTTAAATAGTTAAAACTCTGGATTGATAGACTTTTCTAAGGAAGATCATGATCGAGCTTAAAGCTACAAATTAACTTTAAGCAGTAGTATAAATTAATAGTTTAACCGTAAAAATTGATATCGTGAGGAAGCATTCTTGAAATGACGTATTGTTATGTTGATATGTATTGTACGTACCACGTGAACATGATTAAATATGGCCAATAAAACATTAAAGTCTATATATATAAAAATATAAGATTAATGTTTTTTTTCATTTCAAAAAAACAGATAATATATAAACAGCATGGTTATAGTCTGTGTTACTTGCAACAACCAACCCCACAATCACATGTTTACCAGGACTTTCGACGGAGGAATCAATAGTGTTGCTACAAAAACCCTTGGTGCCGGTTTGTCGAGCGGGAGCCACGCAGAATCCCTCCCTTCGTCTAACGCGCTAAGTGAAGCCATTTGAGAGGATTTAATGGTCGTAGGGGAGCGTCTCACGTTACGCTTTAGAGCTTTCTCTAGAGGTATAATATACGCTACAAAGTTTGTTTTTCTTTATGCAGAGCAAAACGGAGATAGACGTTTGCGGTATGCAAAGGAATGTTTTATGTGGATAACCCGAGGGGCGTAAGTCCCCACACTGATTTAAATAATACAGGGTTCGATTCCTGGCAAGGCAGTCACATAAATGATAAATTCATATTTCTGTTTCGAGATTATATGTTTCGTATATTTTGGCACCTAATCTCTTATATGGGGACATAAATAAATGTATAAAGTGTTGTGTCTATCTATACATATAGTATCCGTATATTGCACAAAGAAAAGCGTTCAATTCTTTGTATTTTTTCGTTTGAAGTAGCAAACGAGTCAACCTGATAGTTAGTGGTCACCGCCGCCCATGGATATAAGCAACTAAACAACTACTCATATTCTTATCTTACCATGACTAAAAGAACCTAAAGGTTGGTTCTATCTGAAATCAATAAAAAATCGCCTCACATATTACCTTCACTATCAACTGCTTCATATTACTAATACTTCATACTACTAATTGATAAGACGGTACTATCTCCCCTAACAATATTATCTATTCTTGTGATAGCATCAAATAAGCTAAACGACTATATATGAATACGTGTATTACATCTAGACTAGATGACAGCAATATTTCAAAATCATTACGCTGAAGAAATCCAAAAGAATAATTTTACTGCCTCGCTAAAAAGTCAACTAAAATAATTCATGTTTGACTTAATGAGAATAGACGATAGAAAAAGATCATTACTAGATTATAGTCACGATTAATGACGATTAGAATCAGACTAGTTTCACTTCTTAGGTAGTTAGTAGGTTATTGTTATTTAGATCTACTGCATACAACTGGTTCGTGAATAGAATAAAATTAAATTAAATGTCTCTATTTTCTATACGCCTACGGGGACACTTACAAATTAATCAAAGTTACAATACCAACTGAGAAGATCTGGCAAAAAACACAGTGGATTTTTCTTATTCCTTTGTATAACTTTAAGCTATTTTAACCATATTATTATTATTGTTTTATATGGCTTCGATCAAATTTGATCGAAGTATATGGGCAATAAAATCTAGCTCCAGTATCTTGCCTTATACTTGACTAAGCTAGAGGCTTGTTTGGCAATCTTGGCATTGAATGGTTAATTTAGTAATTAAACTTATTCAAGATAACTAGGTATTATTTAAGTAGTATTCCTATTATACAAAACCTTACTTGACAATAAGATTACCTTATTGGACAATAAAATTTTGATTTGATTTTGCTACTCCATAAAACTAAGTCTTACTTAAAGAAGTGAGTCTAACATATACCATCAACCCATTATTGTCCCACTGCTGGGCACGGGTCTTCTTTCCGATTGAGAGAGTTTCAGGCTATAGTCTGCCACGCTGTCCAAGTGGAAATTGGTAGACTTCACACACCTTTGAGAACTTTTTTAAAGAACTCTCAGATGTGTAGGTTTCCTCACGATGTTTTCCTTCACTGTAAAGCAGTGTTAATTACCTTCTAATACGCACATAATTTTAGAATAATCAGCGGTGCCTGGTTTCCGAACCTCGATAGAGAGACCGAGTTTCAAGTCGGATATATAGTACTCTTCAAATTATATTTATAATTGGATGTTACAGATGTCCTTGGGTGGCAATAACCACTTAACATTGACATAAAATAGTATTGTTTTATAAATTAAAATTTTCTGAATAATTATGTAATTGCAATAAACGTAAAATTTTAATCTATATTAATTTCTAGAAAGATGGTAGAACTCTTTGTGGTTCGACTCCGGAAGCACTACCGCCACACCTATTTCTGCCCAATAAAAGCAGTTTTATACGATGTTGTGTTCTGGTCTGAAGGGCGTGGTAAAGGAGACATACTTATCCGAGGCATTCCATCTTAGTCCTTAGGGGTAGCAACGCTTCTGTGGCTTAGGTGAGACTTTGATTTTACCTAGTGTTCATTACAGATGTCCATGGGCGGCAGTAGCCACTTACCATCAGGTGGGCTGCAGGCTCATTTGCTACTTCCATACCAAAAAAAAATCAACACATTTCTACTTCATTGCATAAAATGCGCAAAGCGAAATATTCCTAGGTACTTCATATAACAAGTGGCTATCTAGAGAACTATTTATTAGCGTTAGTTGTTTGTTCAAAGTGATTGATTATTTGCAAATCATTTCTGACTGACTTATAATTTGTCGGTCAACGCGAGGGCGGTGTAATTGATCTGTACATTTTGTTTTCTGTACGTGTAACATTTTACGTAATACGTTATTTGGGCTAATGAGAAAATAATAGATGTAGACACTGATCAGTAGGTACATGTTGGGTAAAGGAAAGAAATACTGTATTTGTTCTTTATTTATTTCTTGCGTTCCGGTGGAAGTCTGTGATTACCAACTCACATTCATGTGAAACCATCTTAATCCTCAGGAGTAGCAACACATCTGTAATTGACTTCAGATAGAACATCTGTTCTATATGAAACTTCATATAGAACAAATGTTCTATGTGTAGCCGCTTACCATCAAGTAGGCAACGCGCTCGTTTGCTATTTCAATTTAAAAAATATATATTTTAAACTTGTACAGACATGGGTTAAATATAATTTACAATATTTGGAATATATCATGGCAATCTAATTTAAACAATGATATCAAATATTTACATCTCCCAATTGATTAGATTGTACAACAGTTACATTTCCCGTTTACTTACACGGTTTAGTACTAGCTATACCGTAGTCATCACTAATGCGATTTTTTTAAATTTAAATCTTTCTTTCCTATATATAAAACCTTTAATAACACTATTAGTAATTACCAACATCGCATGCCGGAATAAAGTAAACTACTGTATAGATATCAAATATTTCAACGACAAATAACGCATTTAATATATTAATCATCTTGTAAAAAGTAAGTAACTGGCACAATAGCAATTTTCTAGTCTCTACGTTGGCACGCGACGGTACAAGCGGATATGTTACAGTCATATCGTAGAATGAAGTGTAGATCGCAATATGCCTAAGCCCTAGAACCATACCCTTCCGATGTCATTGGACGCATTAAAATGATTAATTTGAAAACATGGAAATTACTGGAATTTCCATGCTTGAAATTATCTTGTAAAATTTGACTTTGACGTGACCTTGCTTTTGGATGATACCAGGGTCCAGCAGTCATATATCCATCCAGAGCTAATCGATATTTTAGCGCCTAGAAAATTATGAAATAGTCTCCTTTTTAAAATATACTGTATTTGTTAATTTAATGAAAACTTTGCACAACAAATTTCACAAAAAATCAATACAACACTTAATACATTCATAACACAACCCCAATTATGTAATATTAAATGTAACCTTAATAACACTTTGGGGCAGTTTCATATGTATAACCTGAATAAGAAATTATTATAAGAAAATTCCCGCACACCAATTTCAGTTTTACCAGTCGGGTTATTTGTCATAATAATTTCTTGCAAAATACATCTTGCGATGCCTACATCGCGTAGGTACAATTACAGCGAGCAGAACAGTATAGGCGAAGTATATTCTACCCAATCTTGCAACTAGTTGGCGACAAACATACAAAAACATCTCAGCAATAAACAAATTATCTCAAATTGCAATCATTGGTTCGTAGAAGTTTTATAACAGTTATTGTGTGAATGGTGTTATTGTCAAACAATAAATTACGTTACAAGGTTCTAATTGTAATTAAAACGAGAGAAAATTCAAATGTAAAAAATCTTTAACCCATTTTA
>MOOZ01000060.1:3585798-3596655 GCA_002930495.1 Cecropterus lyciades | reverse complement strand
CCCCGTGCATACCTACTTGTCTGTCAATGATAATGTTCATGGAATACGATTGGTATAGTCTTTCCAAACATTGCCAAATTACACGCATCTTTCAAAAAATTATGTGCCATGTTACTCTTAGTTTGTTTTTCATCGTCGTTAAAGTAAGTGATATATTCATTTAATCATATAACTCATCAAGTGTAAACATATAACTCTTCGAAACAGAGGTTCCTCAAGTTTGAAAGCCAGTATGATTCTTCAAAATTTATGTCCCGAGTCCTCTGCCATCCATTGAACTATTTCAAATTTGTTGTTATTGAGTAGTACTCCTTTTCGTTATTATTATTACGTTAATCGCTGCCAATTATCATTATCAATTGCATATTGTATCATATATACCGTAACCACTGGATGTGCGTACACTAACAAATCGTTCATAATTATTAATGAGCCAGAAGTACTGTATTACGTTACACATTACAAGTAATCTGTCCGTGTCTACATAGATTCAATCACGCATGAGCATTACTCATACTTGATAAGAGTATTAGGCAGTTTCATAGCTTCAGTGCCCGCGGAGACAGAGGCCTAATATCTTTAATGTATTTAACTTATTCAGTTGTAAGTTTGTGACTTTTTTATTGAATTAATAATAGAAGATTTAGCGTATACCCGCGACTTCGTCGTAAGCAATGAAAACCTAATGAATTTAACTCAGCATCTCAATCGGTTGATTCGAGCGAAATCGAAAGGCCGAATCTCACATGTACTTCACTGATTTTTCGTGTGTTTTAAAAACTAATTATCACTGCTATTATTAATATAATAAAATAACAAGTAAGAATATAAATAAAACATTGCAAGAAACTTACACGATAATAGTTTAAAAATTCTCAAAAGCTACGTGACAGCACTAGATTTTTTTCAAAAATGTGTCTCTGTTGGATTTGTAAAGGAGTTTAGGTGTAGTCACTGCGTTTGGCTGCACGTGTTGATGACCGCAGTAGGTAAATAAATTTCTTATTGGAACTCCGAGCTGCCTATTTTCAAGATTAATGAGGGATTACGCACCTCCTATTACATGAAAACAATAAAAATGATACTGAGTATAAATAATTATAATTTCTCTCTGTCTCTGTTTCTGAAATTTATTACGAAAACTAACTTCCAGTCGACAGTTGGGATTAAGTTTTAACAACTCGTTTAGGTAAATATCCGTGCCAAAATATATCCTAAAAAGCAGAACATATCAGTATGCAGGGTTTTGCCTCTTATAAATTGCACTGTATTGTTAACAGACACCTCAAAGCCTATGATATAACTGTACCATTCATTATTTTAATCATCATTTACGCGAGCTTACGCAACGCTTACGACCAATAAAATACTGTAGCCATTGTCTGTCTGTGAATAAAGCTTTGTTCTTTCTAGTAATAAATAGTTCTCTAAACACCCATTGTAATTGTCGTGTGGATAGTTTAGTTGTATAAGTCCGGAACCTCTTATCGGATTTTGGCTAACCGATTAAATGTTATCTAAGCTGATTTATTTTGTTCTTGTGGTTATCTATCTATCAAACGATATTTTAATAGATTTCTAACTTATACTTACATAACTCTCTTTTAGTTCGCTAGATTAGTAATTTAAAACGGCATACGAAGCTATACATAATCTCTTGTTCTTAAGCGTATGTGACAACTTAATAGTTAATACGTATTCCAAGAAATGTGTCATCTGACTAGATTAACCAACTGCATGTGAACCAGATGTAGACACATCACTCACTGTCATTGCAATAAGAAACAAATCAAAACAGCTAATAAGTAGGTGAGTCCAAAGAAATATATTGTAAAGAAAGTAAACTCGATTTGATGCCTTTAAGTTTTAAATGACAAAAATTGATTAGCACGATAACGTAATGTATTATAAGTGTGTGAATTATTATTGAAAAAGTAATATTGATGATTATGAGTAGCTTACTTATGATCTAGTTCATGTTTAAATGCAAAAAGTGTTTTTAATATTTATGTACTTCCTGAATAGTTATTTATTTGCATTATACAAAACGTAAACAATACGAACCAATCACGACATTGGTACGTGATGTAATGCTTAAATATTTGACTGTTACCATCCTATTAGTACCTATAGTTCAATGCGTAACGCAATTAATGTACCAAATTAACTTATAACAGAAACCACACATCGAGTGTCACCCTGCCTTTATAATCTTGTTAAGAAGACACCAAACTGACTGGTTTAGTGGTAAGCATGTTATAGGAAATTTAAAACTGACATCATCAGCACAAATATTATTGATGTCACACCTTTTATATTCTCAAAGTAAGTGATGTTGACGACCCTCAGGACGTAGCGGTCACTACACAGATCCGGCACGCGAAGGAATCGATTCGTGGGCAAGTCGACGATTTAATAATTTTAGATTTTAGATAGATTTTGTGTGCTCGTCTTTATGTACGTCCCACCCGTGAGAAGGTGTCAAAACTTCAAATTAACTAAAAATTCATGTGCAGTATATAAGCAGCAGTAACCCGAGTAATTCGTTTTTAGAAACAGTCTACACGTTTTTTATGAAATTTAGATAATAAATAACATGTAAGTTTATGACAGTCTGTGAGTGTCATGAACGAAATTAAACTAAAATTATTTAACAAAAGGCATTTAAAATATTTAAATATTGGTTTTACCCTACAAAAAAATATAAGTGTCCTACTTGCACTCTACAGATTATATGGTGTATTTAGTAGGTACATTAACTAAAATTATTTTATATCCTCAAAGTCATACTGTGTTTCATTGCTTATTTCAATATTATTAAATAATAATATGTTTTATCTTCTGTTATTGTCTAAAATTTATCTTCATATCAATGATCGTGAATAAAAAATAATATCCGTTTCCGTCAGATATATAAAAATGTCTGAGCGCCTGTTCAAATTAAATAGCCACAACGCATACGAGCTTCTTGTTTCGAGTAAACCGACGTTTGCAACCATACTGCATCGTAACAGAAGTAATTAGAGTCATGTTGCGAATTACGTCGGAACCTTACTCGTGCGTCATAGCTAAAAGAACTTGATTTTCCATTCTAAATTATTCATGATAGTCGAAGATTGTGAGGGGAGCAGTCAGGCGTGGCGACCCGCCGACGCCACAGCGCCTCGACTCCCATATCGACACGCGTCCGATTCCGCGCATGCGTGCTAATGAAATATCGCAGGCACAGGACGCATGTGCCGTCTAGCGCCCTCGCGAGACAACGAAGCTTACTACACACGCCGCGACTCCTCTTTACGCGTCCGTGTCGCATAACTAATTGTCCATTCGATACTGACATTGAACGGCCGGTAGGCGACGGTCGCCCGCCTCATTATAATTATTTATTTTCATGTACCTACCGATAACGCTTCCGAGCACTTTTGGTTTTGAAACAACCCATAACGCCGCGATCAGCTGGCCCGCTCGCGTGCGGTGAACACGCAAATGGCCCTATTCTGTGATAGACGAGTGGTGCGTCAGTAATTGTGGTTGCATGATGTCTTAGTGTGTGTCTAGTGTGTGATTGAGTAATTATGGATGCAGTCAAGGAAAAAATTACGGTTCGAGATGATTTCGACGAAGAGGGCTGTAACTCTCGGCGTTGCATGCTAGACGGTAAGTACTGCGACACCAGTATCGATTAGTTGTTGGCAGAATAGCGCAGACTATTCCGTCTATTGAATCGAATCTGTTGACTTTAATAATCTCAGGCAATAAATGACAATGACGTGATTTCGTTGATGAAACGAGGTAGGTAGGTATGCTAGAAGTTATTGATTTCCATCGTGACGCTCGTCGATTGTCCCTTGTTTACATATAGCTCGTCCAGTGACAAATGCTTTGACGTTAACATGAAGTACTTTTTTGCTTGGTGCAAAACAGCATTTTATTGCTTGATGCATCGTCGTTGAATGGAATAAAAAAATATCATAATTTCTCGAAGTAGAACCTTGCAAGTCTTATAAACAAATTATTATTTTCTATGTGAAATCATTTGTTTTAATAGAGACTAATATTAATACTCGCATGTGCCATAAAAGTGTTAAACAGGTACAATACCCAATAATATCCAAATACCTCCAAAATCTCAAACTAAACTGCGAGCGCTCAAGCATAAGATGGGTTATCGATCGAATCAAACAGTAGCCACTGAGTCACTAGCAAAAATACAAGTCAGTATCAAAAAGTGGATCGGCCAGTCGTCAGGGCTCGGAAACAGATGGTATCCCGTTTTGGCAAGCGAACCTTGGTATTGTGATCCTCGGTGGCGTGCCGCGCCGTGCATTCACCCCTGCAACCCTCGATCCGACACTCACAGGCTTGTAAAATCGATAACTACCCTTGTTAAACCGGTTTACAAGTTCCTTCCCTATTCTATAATCGTATAAGTTATTAATTTTACTAACTCTAACAATAAACAACCCTAAGTTATCATAAAAAATATAAGAATCACTTTGAGTTAACTAAGTGTATTGGCTTGAGCCAAAAAAGCTAGTTTTATTTTCCAATTGACATTCTATATCTTTGACTATTGTAGGTGTTTTACCATAATTATTTCTATTTTTTTGGCCTTGTCCGGTAGTTTTTTTTATCATAGTGGTCGGTCACGTAACTGATTCATACATATTGTCGTGACACTCGGTTTTATCTTTTACCAAAAATAAATTACATACATTACTTATTCATATTCGTTTTTATTATAAATAACACGTGTAACACAAATTATTCTATTGCAATATTGCATTTGTGAATTCGTTATGGAGATTTACATCTATTTTAGTTTTTTATATGTAAAATATATGTTTGTTTACTTACCGTGTTCTCTGGGTGATATAATTATAAAGTTATCAACTTTTTCAAGTGCATAAAAAAACCAACTATGAAGTCGTTCATTTATGTACTCGTCTTTGTATGTTTGTCTGTGATATCCAAAACTTCCACTGAGTATTGTCTTGTTAAATACATTCAGCTGGTGATGATAGTGACCTCATCAATTTTAGTACCTTTGGGGTCAAAGTCCGGAGGCATCGTCACTACTAGGAAAAGATCTACCAATTTCAAAAGAATATTACTTTGCAGGGAGACGCTGATGCCCTTTCCCTAGATTTATTATTTCAGTCACCAGAAAAAAGGAACAGGTGCTGTTCTAAGCCGCCACAATTCATTATATTGTTGATAAAATAATAAAATTCAACTGCTAGTCGTTAAACTAACAAAAATTAGACATGAGCTATTAAGGAAATCTGCAGTGGAGGTTGAATAACTACCTCGTATATATTTCAATGCCGACAACAAAAATGTTCGGTCAAATAATGCGTCGCGCAATTTTTCTGCATATCCAATAAATCAAATAATTTAAGAGGCTAAATTATAATTTACGATCATCAGTATTTTAGTGTTATTCTTAACAAACGAGCCATCCATAGCACAATCATTGCGGTCATTTCCTATGAACCTTAAAAACTAATTTACCTTTATACTCAATACTTCCAAAATTGGTAATCTACCAGAGTTTATATTTCGTGAGAGCTATAACCTGGAACTGTTCAAAGATGCATAGACATCTAGACATCCTAGACCACGTTTCACTATATAGTAAAAGAGAAATAAATATATAATCCACCTGAAGGTCGTCGTAATTCTTCGAAACATTTGAGAAAAATCAAATGATGTTACTACTTTTAAGAACTTTGGCTGCACATCCTGTAATATTACAACTACTTATACATATTTTATATACGTATTCAACTTAACTTAGCTAGTTATGACTTACACTATTATACCTAATATAAATAATTAGTTGACGTTTGTATGAAGTTGGAAATCATATAAATAATAATCAGCTCGACCTTCAGATCTTACACGTCGTTCATTTAACATGAAATCTATACTTACAACAAATCTATCCACACAAATGAATGAATTGAAATATCTGCTTATTATCTGTCTGAGTTTTCCAATAACACCTATAAGTTTTTGCACATTGGAACATAGTAGGTAAACATCGCCGGATAAGCATTAATTTTAGAAACCGCTGATTCGACGTTGACGACAAACCGAAAGCCTTAACTAAACTTGTTCTTAAAAAAGACACCTGCTCAACTTTGGAATAGAAATGGATTTATGAAAAGTTGCACCATATTCACTAGTGGGTAATTCAATTTTTTTTTTTTATAATATGGATAGTAGCAAACGAGCATGCAGCCCACCTGATGATAAGTGGCTTTTACCGCCCTTAGAAATCTGTAATCAACTCTAGGTAAGATGAAATCTCACCCATGGTTAGCCACAGATGCGTTGCTACCCCTGAGGACTGAGATGGAATGCCTCGGAAAAGTATGTCTCCCTTACCATACCCTTCAGACCAGAACACAACAGCGCATAAAACTGTTGTTATTAGGCAGAAATAGGTGTGGTGGTGGTGCTTCCGGAGTCGAACCACACAGAGTTCTACCACCTTCCATTGTAGAGTGGTATCCTATGTACATACATATATAAGCTTTATAACTGCTGTATCAAGGTACTACATTCTAGTTTCAAGGGTGTAGACAAGACGCTTACGAGAAGCATTCTACATTAGAATTCAAGAGTACTAGCAGGTCTATTTTCATCAGATGGACTGCATGCTTATTTCAAACTTCAATTTCCATAAAAATACACGGAACTTCACATAACTCATTCACAATACAACGCGAACTCGTCTCGGATTACGCAAAATGTGCAAAGCAATGCGACTCGTCTCAGTAACATGAGAAAATATGAGGCTTGTTACCGTACTTGTACGTTGTGATATCTAATTTGGGTTTGTTAGATAACCTACAGAATTATCAGTAATTTAATAGGTACAGGTTTAATAGTAATTTTACACCATCAATATAAACGACGGTCCCTGTGAGGCTTTACACGGGTTATTTAATGTATACATTTAACGCATTGCATATGTATTAAGCATATACGTGTTTCAAAATTTCGTCTTCACTCTTGTATTTCTTGCATAAAGGAAGGTCTATGTCAATATGAAATGAAAAATTGAGAAATAACTTCGAATATTATGAGCAAGCACATAAATAGCGAATAATTAAGCAATCTGTAGTATATAATAATACCGGTAGGTATTGTTATAAACTACAGACGGCTATATGATTTTAGGCTAATATTATCGCGGAATTGATACATTTTAATATGTTACGGGTACTCACGATATGCGGTTTTGAAAAAAAAATTAAAAAAAATACAAACTACTTATATAATTTAACATTATTTATTTCTTTAGATAATATGTTTCTCAATAACCTATTCTTGTCCCAAAGCTGGGCACGGTCTTCTCTCAGAATGAGAGAGTTTAAGAGCACAATCCACCGCACTTGCAAAATGGGAATTGGTAGACTTCACACACCATTGGGAATTTTTTTAGAGAACTATCAGGTGTGTAGGTTTCCTCACTTATTGTCCTTAAATCTGTGATAATTACAATACACTCTTGATTTGACAAATCAGTCGATTGAAGGTATATCCTCGATAATGATATATCATATTATCTCGAACGAATTACACCGTGCGTTTTAACCTACGATAAAGTGTCAAGTTTCGCGGTACAGTCCGTGGCGCCGGCAGCGACCTCAATAATCATTTGTTACTAAAGTGATGCAATGGTGCATAACGACGCATAACGTACCAGTTCAGTGTGAATGTGATTGTTATACTGCGTGGTGTTATGCATTCAATTAAGGCTATTAAAAGCAATCAAGTGCAGAAGTTAATCAGCGGAAAATATTGGGACTTCGTTGTTGAAAAATTAAACTTTTCAGCATTGTAAATAATTATCATATATAAACATGATATGTGCTATGACCTATTTTTTTATAAATAATTCAATTTAACTTAAAATTAAGGTAATACAGCGAACCGTTAAAAGATACCTGCAAAATAATGATATATATCTGATAATGTCTGTCACATTAATTCTTCAGATATTAATTAATTCAGACTTCATTTTACGATAAAATTAAATATACAAATAATCATGTAATACGATAATATTAACAACAAAAGAGTCATCGTGTAATTCCCTTACCACGCCTACGTTTAATAATATAATAGCAGCCTCTGAGACTCTACCCTAACATTAGTCTCATGTGACTCTAATTGATTCGCCCTTCAGCTCCTTCAAATAGTAGCCATTAGTAGTGCTAATTCCCTACATACAGTCTACAAAGTACTCAATTTCAACATGTGTTTAAGAATCGTTAAAAACCCCTGAGTATTCGTAATATGTACGAATGTATTCTTATTCTTTTGGACATGCTCAAGATTTTAAACGCAAGCACAAAAAGTACAAAATGTTTGTTTATTAGTTAAAATTATTCGACATCAGAACCTACGGTCATACTTATCCACACCACAATCATAGACTTTTATAGGTCTGGCAAAGAAACTATAATAATACAGGCGTAGTCAATAATTTACTGTACATACTCTTGATACTCTGGTAGTGCGTTGGTGCAGTAATGACAGTTTTTATCCGGTAATGATACAAGCCGGAGCCGAGGGCGAGAGCCAGAACCGGTACTGCTGCCCTTGAACTCGTGCTCCTCCAACATCCGGTTTGCGAGATATTATCATAAAGCCAGTATTAAGACGGGTTTAATTAAAAATTTAACGGAATCATCTGTCATGACTCAAGTTGTTTTGATAGTAAATTAATGCTATGTGTTTATTTATGTAAAAAAAAATGTAAACAATAGATGGATCTATTCTATTATATTTTGTTCTTTTTTTATAATGTACAAGTTGCAAACGAGCATTTACTCCACCTGATAGTAAGTGGCCACTGCCGCCCATGGACATCTATAAGCAACCACTGAGGTTGTTGTCAGTCTGACAAATACGTTGCTACTTACTACCCTCGGAGATTAAGTTTAAAGGCCGCGACAGGTATGTCTGCCTTCTTTTTAACTTGAGGCAACCCTGCATTCGCACCCGCGCGATGGCGAGGATATACCAGTCTACCAGACTCGTACCGGCTAAAACACCATGGTATATATAGATCTGAGCGTGGATTTCTGGGTGTGTTTTTGGAGAAGGAATCTCAGCATACCCTAGATAACCAATTGAATCAATACGTCTATTCTGGAACAACCCTTGAACCAACAACTGGAAAGTAGATCACCTCAAAAACTCTGTAATGCGGATAAAGGAAAAAAAGAGACCTGGATGCCGACGACCTACTCAATGATGTATCCAAATAGCTACCTTCACCGGACTCCTTATTGCGACAGCCAAATAAAGCTAAAAATCTGACAAACTGGAGGAGAATAACACAAAAGACTTTCAACAACGAAGAAAATGAATTGAAGAAATAATTAATGATAGAGCTCTATATAAGGCTGCATAAATATATAAATAATATTGCCATTATTGGGTAGAAACAATTTTTTGGAGTTTATTATAAATGTTTAAACTATACTACAAAAATCTGTTTAAAGCGTGTCAATCTCAGTGACCCAGAATTCGGCGACCTATTTTATGACACAGTCGTCACTTGAAAACTGAATCTGCCACACAATGTTTTATGTAAATGGGACGATGCAACTTAAAAAAAGCCTGGATTCTAATTATAAAAGTCCGTTTGAAACAGGTCTCACAAAGACTACTACTATAACTACTATAGGTGGTCATGATACTATACTCACCATGGTGGTCATGAAAGAATTAAAACACTTGACACGCTTTTGAAGACTTAATGATTTTTTTTCTTAGAATTGTTTCTCTCCCTATATTCTCTGCTGTAATTAGCAAAAATCGTATTTGTTATAGTTCTGCGACGACTTAAAGAAATTGAAAGTTCTAGCCGAAATTGCATTACAGCCATACATCACTGCTCTTCATTAGTTACTGCTAGGGACTTCCTATAGGTATTGGTAATATGCAGCGTTTTTAATATTAAAAACACTAATTATTATGTACCAGATTACTTTAATCTGACATTATGTAAACTGGAAGATAAAAATAGATAAATGTGGAAAAGATAATAGAATTAGTGTAGTATGATAAGTACTTATCAGGTGCATAGGGAAAATTAGATCTCACCGTATCAGCGGTGCAAACATGACTGCTATATTATCTTATGTTTTTTTCTTATTAGAGTGATTTTAATTCACTGCCTCCCATGGGAATCAATACTTAACTCCATAAAGCACAAGGGTTCTACCTGATGCCGATGACAGATGCGTTGCTACTGCTGGAGACTAAGGTTATTGCCTTAAGTGAAGTGAAACCGATTTATATCTACATATAACTTATTAATTTTTAATCTTAAATTCCCTTCTAATCATTGACAACGGATTATTATGTGGATTAAATCAAACAATATTATCCATCATAATGTTTAGGTACTAGGATTAATCATTTTTACATAAATGATTATCTGTAATTTCAATATTAGTAGTTTTCCAGAATATATCAACCTGCCTGTATAGAATAATCAATATAACAGTTGAATAAATTTTGATGGGAATAAAAAAACTTAGTTAATTTGAAGTGCAAACGTTTTTACATCATGACAATCACTATCAATTCAAAATACGTGACCATATTCCAAAACTTTAGACTTTAAAGATATTCCGGTCTCTTTTGCAAACACGTTTATGTGTGAAAATGTATAAATTGTTATTAATAGCAATACAATACTCCACGAACATACTTATATGGACAATGTCTTTTGTCTCCAATGGATATCTCGTATGAATATAAAGTAGTACCTAGTAGCCTATTCCAATAAATAAAAATACAATATACAGGGTCTGTCGTAAATAG
>MOOZ01000060.1:3559495-3577777 GCA_002930495.1 Cecropterus lyciades | reverse complement strand
CCCCCAATATTCTTGGTCTGCCCCCCTTCCCCTATAGAGAATTCTAGCTACGCCCTTGTATTGTGCTAAAACAGTTTTTTTCGCCATAAAATTTTCTAGACGATCTTTTTTTTAGCTACTTCTTTATTTATCTTCTTCTCATATAGAATTCGACCCAAACAAGATTACATTCCTGCCAGAGGTCAAATGCTTTTCTATCCCTAAGGATATCCATTAGAACGCCTTCCGAAGTTGTTACGTAGAAACTATGATGGTAGGCGAAGGTGTCTCTAGAGTCAATCCACGTAGGGTCCATCACTTGTAATAAATATTTTATACTTACTTCTTACACCAATTGACTATTTAACAACTATTTTATCAGGGAAATGCTACTATATTTATTTAAGATATCCCTCATTCAAAATACGTTCTAAATATTAAAGGATGATATAGGATTGCTTGTAACTTTATTTATTAAACATAAACGCTTTCTACACTCATAGCCCCACACTAGGATTTTCTCCTGTGTCGTGGGTGCCATGGACACACAAAGACGAATACACACACCCAGACCCAGAACAGAAATCTAAACTCATCATTCAGATGTCTGTCGGCCGGGGATCGAACCCGGGACCCACTGCGTGTTAGACCGGTATGGTGACCGCTCCACCACGTGGGTCATGTCATTGTACCTCATGTGAATGTTTAGATTTTGGTTATAAATTATATATTTTATCCTAAACACTTCTTATGATGCGTTGTCTAACGCACCGACGTCGGGCGCGATAAAGCGGTCGCGGTTTGCAGAAGTTGTTAACCTGTGGTTACAAACTCTAGTATCAATTACGAAGTTTTACATAACCATGTTATTTACATTTAGTTCAATAAAATATGATGTCAATATAAAAAATGGTGGCCCACTTTGATCACCCATGTCACCCAGGTGATATCTCCTAGGCGATCATAGGAAACTTTAAAAAACTATCTTATTTCGATATCCTTCAATCACTTATACAAAATATGAAAAAAATGGGGCCCTAAAATTTAGGCCTAGTAGACGGAATACTGGAATTAGTATTGACAATTCGGTACTGACATTGCTACGACATAATATAAGTATAATAAATTCTGATTTCAGTTCCCATTGACCTGAAATTTTTTCTACATGCCCTTAAAAATAATTTCGCAACTATAACAATCATAAATATGAAATTTAATGAAGTTTCAAAGGTTTCTCACCACTGCTGTGTACTCAGTCAACCGTCGCCAATCCCGCACCTGACGCTCAAAGTTCCTCGACCCGGTTTCTGCTTAACTGCTAATATTTTAATTATTATTATATATTATGCCACTACATACCCTGCTTAGATAACTTCAGTTGCTATATGACCAATTTTAAATTTCTAATGTTCCCAATAATCGGATTCGCAATTAATTTCATATCTTCCTAACATTTACACCGTAACACACTTTATCGCAACGCAGTAATTACGAATCCATGGGAACAATTTTAACAAGATTCACCATACAAACATTTTGATTGAGGAACATCGCCGGCAAACTTTCTCCACAAAATTGGTTACATTTGCTTTTTTGCTCGACGGGGCGATGTTACATCGCCGTCACGATAACATTTGTTAATTTCTTCTGCTATCAGTGAATAATCGAAAGAAATGAGATTGAAATGAGATTGTAGCGGACGGCGCGATGGCGCGTGGTAATTGCTGCGGTGTTTGGTCGGCGGCGAGCTCAGTCCGCTCCGCGCCGCCACGCTGGTCACACCACCTCAATACCACTCACCTGAAGTGGCAAAAAAAAATGGCCACCGAGGACACTCGTTCAAATGACGCGTCGTGAGTGACCTTTGGACGTTAACGCGAGTGTTCAGTGGGAGGAAGATGACAGAGGAACAGGAACAATCAGACTCGTTTAACTCGTGGGAGCTGAATGGATTGAATTCGCTGGACCTATGGGATTACACCGTCGAGCTGGAGTGCCTGCAAGGAACCGAAGGTTAGTCTTGCTTTACGCAAGGCTGTGTGAGAGGGGCGTTGCGTATTGCGCTCACCGACTGATTCGTAATGAACGAAAGAAATTCAAGCCATGGAACTATTTGGTTAACTTTTGTTACGCTGACTTACTCGCAACGGTTTCAGGCACTCCATTTTTTATTATGTGCTTTATGTAACTGACGCGGCGCGTTGTATTAGAACTTTCAAAATACCAATAGTCAATCCAAGTATTTCAAGCTAAAGAACGTATATTTTCCACAGTCTAAATTGATGTCCTATAAAATCTTGAGGATGTTTGAGACTAATTAAGTGATTAACGTAATTAAGGCCAATTAATTATTACAGGGAGCCAGTTAATTGCCTATTGAAATACACGTCACACCATAGTTAAGTGGATCGTGTTATTTTTATCTCACGTCTCTCTAAATTAAGAATTAAATAATAGGTACTTAATTTACCTAATTAAAAACTAACACTGACTCACACAGAACGGTCAAACTGATCGGTCTATAAACATGAAATTTAATATAAACTCTTTTAACATAAAACCTTTTCTTAGTGCTCATGCACGTTGCACGAGCACTACGAAAGGATTTTTGAAAATTCATCCCTCTAAATGTAAACTTAATTCCTTCATATGCCTATAAAATTTCAGCTTTCGTATGTTAGTCAATTGATTGACATTAATCATTTACAATGTGTCATTGAATTGATATATTAAAAGGGTTTTATATGTAATTTTATTCCGAATCTTCTTCACTTCTACAGGAAAAAGAACTTCCAAAAGTTTCAAGAGGTTTGAAACAGAGTCTCAACAAGCAGTTCGGTTTTAATGTTAGATATTCCTCTAAAAGTGATGATTACGTATTATTTAAATTCCACTTTGCATAAATTTAACGTTAACATCATAACAACAAAGTAATGCATAATTATGTAGACACTAGCGAGTAATGAGCGGTTAGTGCGCTTACCCAACACTTTACAAATGTCGTGTAAAAGTGTATGCGCATAATCATGCATAATTATAAAAATAACTAAAATGCTTAAAACATTTAGTAACTGTTGTTAGTTAACGAAAACAACCAAGTCTGAAATGAAAAAAATATTAACATAATTGAATTATAATAAGTATAATAACAATGCAAAACTGATTTGCTACGAGGATTTACATTTTCAATTTAATTTTATATACCTCCACTATATGGCCTAGGAATGACGATAAATAAATATTTAGTTACTATCCAGATTGCAAGCAGGCAGCTATACCCTATCCATCTGCTTTGCAGCAGTGTTCAAATACCAACATTTACCATCGGAACAGTTATTAAAAATTATCAATTGCACGTTTGCTAGACTGAGGCACGAACCCGGAACCCTGTCTGTGGATCCGCCATGGTAACCACCACTATACGCAGATCGTTTGATTTTAGAAGTCACTTTCTATATTTCTATAACAATTGCTAATCTGGTAATACTAAGTTCTGATCATGTAGTATATTTAAAACTAGCTGTTGCCCGCGACTTCGTACGCGAAGGCAGAAAGTCAAATACAAAATTTCGTAGAGCTTGCTTCAAAATTAGCTGGCTTTCACACAAACTTTCAACCCCGTTGGGGGTTGAATTTCTAAAAATCTTTTCTTGATGCTCACTTACATAAAAGGAACCCCTGTAAAAAATTTCAACGTTTCTACGTACAGTAGTTTCGGCTACGCGTTGATATATAAGTCGATCAGTGAGTCGGAATTGCTTTTTATATATATAGATATTATTGTTATAATCTTGCTTTGAAAGATCTTTATGCCGGTGAATTCCGAGGTAAAAACAGCCATTAAATGCATGTAACGCTGTATATTGCGGTGAATCATGCTTAATGCTAGACTTTCAACTATCACATAAATCACATACCGGCATTAAGGTGGTAGAACTGCCACACTAGTTCATGTATTAACAGTGCAGTGAAGCGCTGTTTTTTATGAAAGGTGTGAAAAAATTTAGACGTTCGTATTAAATTTTTGGAGGAATTAACGTAGGTTACAGTTGAATGAATTTTGTTAGAACCCTGATTTTAATACCATCGGTTAGTGCGTCCATGAGCAACGATCAATTATACATAGATAGATAGATCAAACATTTCATAGCTTAAGACACAACACAAAATAGATATATAAAACATTGAACAAAGGTTGGTACACAAAGACAGAAAACACGGATACAAATAAAAAATAAGTTTCGCACTTCATATTAAGTGGACGAACAGATATCTAGTTTGAATTAGTTCGTAAAGCATTCCTTAACATTTCCATGACTGACCAGAATACCCAGTCCCTTTTGTAATTTGTATCAAACTTTACATAATTGTAAACCGTGTTAAACTTAAATATATATCTAGGCATAATTTGCTAAATTCATCTCTTAAATGGTAAAATATACTTAGGTGTCTAATGTTTACATCATTCCTGTATTTTGATTTTGATTCCTGTGCATATTTGATTATATTATTATCACCTATGTCTGTAACGATGTAAATCTTATTTATCACTATAAAACAAATCAACTTATCATTAAACTCTTCAGCTAATTAAATATATCAACGTCATTAACCAAGCCCACAGAAAACTTCAAATAATGTTATTTTTGTAACTTATTAATTTGTTTATTTCACCATTTTGTACGATCATTAGAATTTGAGGTCAGTCTATGTTATCTTTATTATATATTTTTTCACATTAACTATGCTTAATTTTCATATTATTTAGATTATATTATTAGCTTCAAATAGAAATGGACTTGAATATGTGTGTCAGTCTTAAATAGCACCATTTCCGGAATGTCGTGGGAGGCGACTACGGGCAAAATTCAGGAGATAGGCAGGAGCAATGCTTCCAGAACACTGTAATTACAGTAGATCTACTGTTAATTATTTCGATTATGATCGAGCAATGACCTTTTTTGGTCGTTAAACTGCACAAATACAGGTGGAAAAAAAAGGTCATCCTTTTTTTTTCGTCGCTCAAAAATTTCCTGCAAAATCATTAAAAATGTCACCTACTATAATTTTGTACTGTAATTTTAGTGGTTATCAGTAGAAAGTACTGTAATTTTATAATCACGATCTGGAAGTACTGGGCACGTCTTGTCTTACATCAACGCCCACTGCGGTCACATACTCGCATGCCAGAAGCGCTGACTATTGACAAAATCCGCCATTTGAGAAAACTTATGTTTAGCAGTGGACCTCATAAGGCTAAAGGAATAAACCTTTAAACAACATGTAATGATGTATTATCTTTAGGCTTGATAGCTTAACTGCAATCGCATCACTACCTACTACATCTTATTCTACTTTTAGTAATGTTAAATGCTATTGTGTTCTAGCTTGAACTATGTTGTACAATGCTTTCGATCTTAATTGTTGAGGATAGTAAGTCATCTATATCCGATCTCAGGACTCAAATCTATATGTATAGTGTTTATTATGTCAGTGGCTGCTTATCCATTACGTACATTATATACTGGTATATCTGTTATCGCCATTGCCTATTAAGTATTTAGTTATGACCGTCTAAGTCTGTCATCTGAATTCTGAATAAAATTAGATACTTGTTAAATTACCTACTTTTGCATACCTACATTTTTGCTGCAAAAATAAAACACTGTTATTGTACAGTATACATAATAATTTACGTACCTATCTTTCTATCCATAATTATGTTGTGTCAGTATCAGATTACAAGAGACCGTAACATCAGTTTCCATCATAATCGAGGAAGTCATATTTAAAATACCTGGAAATTGCCTATAAAGCTGTAATGGACATCTGTATTACTTACTCCATTAAAATTACTTTTTCTCTATAAAGTTACACTCGTTAAAAAGATGACTGTGGTAGAAGTTAATGGATGTAAGGAAGTAATATCACTTATCTTTTTCTCAGTTATCTTCGTTACATATCTGTTTAATTAAAAATGAACAATCACTTCATTGATTAAAATTTAATCCGGTGTTTTTAAAAATACCCGCAAAACCGAATTTTAGTAGGTACCTGGCACTTATTAAGTAATTTTTGTGTTTATTAAAAAAACATATAATTCAAAACATTTATTCATTATGCTATTTCTATTCTATTTGTAGCGATAATATATCTTGTATTTCTGCCTTGTGGTAATTTTGAATAGCACATATTCCATTTCCCGTGCGTCATCCACGGGAAATGGAAGGAGAAGACAAGACGATAAAAAGTTAAAATGCAGAGAGATGAGTGATGGTGATTTTATCAGGTGATAGAACCAGTGTAGTTCTACCGGGGACAACCACCACCACACCTATTTCTCTCGTGAAGTAGTTCTTGCGTTTTGTAGGAAGGCAGTGGTTGCCGGCTCAATTATGTATGAGGCGGCCATCTCAGTCCTCGGGAGCAGCAACGCATCTGTGATTGACTTCAGATAAAACCCCTATTCTATATGAAGTTGCTTACAGATGTCCATGGGTGGCAGCAACCACTTACCATCAGGTGGACTGCATGCTCGTTTGCTTCTTGAATCTAAAAAAAGATAGGCAGCAGCGTCTTCCTGCGTAACATCAACACCTACAGCATACCGAGCGCGGTGACTAGTAACAAAAACCCCGATTATGGTACCTAGCAGAATACCTTAAAAAAGTCTAATAGACAGATAATATATTATGAGTTGTATCAAAACTCGACGTTCAACGTTTCTTATCACTAATCAAGTTGGCACAAGGTTAATTTCGAAAGAGATTACGTTCGTAAATAAATTAGACAACTGTGTAATTGTAATTCACAATTACGGTCAATACTAGGTGACACAATATTTAGTTTGGTACTCATTACTAAATTCGATGTAACGTTATCAGTAACAGTTTTAGTTAAAACATTATCGCCGTGTTCAATACAATATCTGCAATAACCCATGTTTTATGAATTTCTGTAAATATAATATCATTGTTGTACTTTTGTTTTACCGTTTCTTTTTTTTTTTGTTTTACCGCAGCTGTAATCGAAGCAGCTAAAAATTCCATGAATTAATATAAAGCTTTTACGACATACAAAGTTTGTTTAGGATTCTGTTTGCATCTAAAATTCTCTAATTTAGTATTTTAAAAAATGCTCTTGTAGTAGTCGGAAATCTGAATTATATATGTCTATGATTCATTGGAAGTTAAATAATTAGGTACATAGAAACCGGTATCATTAAAAGTTACTCTTAGGTATCACAAGTTTTTCTGTTAATGTTGACGGTCATAACGCGATATTATGGCCAAACGAAATAAATGTAGATGTTTAAATAAGTAACCTAACAATGTATAAACATTTACGTGGATTCTTAATTAAATAATATTGTTTTTTTTTTTTAATATGGGTATGTATACCTATAGCTAATAATCCATCTTCTCAAACTGAGAGTTCATAATTCCAATTACAGACAAATGATTTTTACAAGTTATGTTTTTTACAAACAACGTTTAACGGTCAAGACAAGCATCTTGAAAAACTCACGTACAAGAGTTTGTTTAAAAAAAAGAAAAATTTGAGACAGTAATGGATTTACGACTGATTTCAACAAAGTTTCGTGTGGAGTTACCAAAAGGTTTTTTTTTACATTTAATGTATGTATAATACTTGTATGCATCCTAAAAAGTAGAATTGCTAACAACGTATTAAGAATTAAGTAAGAGACCTGTCTTTCACAGCAAGCATCACACAATACGTATTTTCTAAATAAGTGTCAAAGGTCAGCCATTGTGTACATAGGTACATACATGTAGGTTGATTTATTGAGGACATTGTAGTTAAATATATGTAAGTACTTTAAGCAACAGGTTAACGACCCTATGCTTCGATGCCCTTGATTTATTGAAAATACATTTGTACTCTCTTTTTTATCAACTGAGTCAGTGCTTCCAGATCGTGATTATAAAATTACACTAGATTCGACTGAAAATTACAGAATAATGAACAAAAATACAGTAGATGATATGTTTAACAATTTTGCATGAAATTTTGTTCGACGACAGAAAAAAAAGGACATCTATTTTCCCGTGGTTTTGGGCAATGATGATGGCCAAAAAAAAGGTCATTCATCGATGATAATCGAAAGTTCTACTGTATAATGTAATGACAGTAGAAAAGGTGAAAATACAATAAATCAACTGTAATTACAGTGCATCTGGAAGCACTGAACTGAGTAGTAACTGTTGGCCCTATTGGCCTTTACAACTTCACTGGGTTTTTGTGGCAAGCCTAAAGCTCAGCCGGGACAAGACCCAGCTATTACCGTATTCCAAGCCTTCCACTTCTTTTTAAATAGGGATTGTGACCCAAGGGCACCTGTAAGGTACGGACCTCGGCTATTATTAGTAGTACATAAGGGAATACACATACATTAGAAGAACCACAGGTGGCAAAATATGTTTTATTATAACAATGTGGCATTTCAATTTTCTTTTTTTACTACTCGATTATTATTGTTTCACTGTTAGATGCAATTTATATGCGTCCCAAGATAGCAAATGGAATATGCAACTCCAGGAACTACAGACTTACTAATTCAATCGGCATAAGTGTACTGCCTGAATGTTAAATATTAATGTTATTCGTCATACTTGCGGTCGTGGAATAAATTTTATTGGCTACATAAAGAATGAATACTAGGTAAAACCAAGCATCTAAAAATAAGTGGTCGAAATGCAGGATGTTAACCTACGAGTCCGCGTTTCGACTCCGAATAATGCACGTCTGATTTTTCAAAATCGTGTGCGTGTTAATAATTAATTATTACTCGCTTTAATTGCGAAGATAAAAAAACAGAAAACCTACGCGCTTCGTAGTTATCAAATAAAAAATACATCTAAGACATTTGGCGAATGAATTATCGGCAGAGAGCCTTTGAGAAATTAACCATCCCCAGCAACGTTGACTTAAACGGTCAAAGCAGACTTAAAAATGCCCATGATAGAGCCCAAAATAGTTTTTTGTTATTTGGTTGTATTTATGTGTTTCTTTTTCTTTGTTCCATACTCTCAATATTCTAAACTGCGTAAATGTATATGAGATGCAAAACTGTAGCGCCCACTTATCTCAGAGGCTGGTCGTATATTGCCTTAATTACATATCTATCTAAGTAACTATCTACTAACTAACTATCTCAAGCCACGGTTTTGCACAGCTACCTACGTGAAGCAAAACGCATTCATCAACTTAATTTATAAATAGAAACTAATTTAAAGCTAATTGATTCGTACGTGTTTTCACTAACCTTAGATATTGATGTCGTTCAATTATCAGTATGAACCTTGACCAGAGATATGTTGCCATTTTACATTACCCACAAACGAGTTTTGGATACACCTAGAAATGTCCTGATTTCTCTTTAAATAAAAAATGTATTACTGGTAGATACATTTCTTATTAAAGCCATCAGTCAGCCTCTAACAGATCACTGTTCGAGAAAGTAAGCATAACACAAACCTCTTTTCTTTAGAATAAGTTACTACCAATAGAAATCAGATTATTTCTATTGTACTTTTCCATGCTATATTATCTACGATGAGTTGATTGTAAGCATCATACCCATAATTATAGACCTAAATATAGGATATTTGTAATAGCGGAGTATGTAGATTCAATTTAATGACTTAGAGATAACTTTTCTTTAAGTCATTAAATTGTATGGCGATTTTGACCTCATCGCAAGGTCAGAGTTCTAATCGCAAGCGCGCACGTCGGATTTTTCCAAGTACTCGTATTAGATATTTATTATCACTTCAAAGTATTATGAGGAAATCTCCAGCTTGAGAAATCTAGATACCTAATGATCACAAAGGTAAAATCTTTTACGCTTAGTCAACGTACGTTTAAATTTAAATTTGATTGACGTGTTAAGTATTGTAAGTGGTTTATATCGTTCTAATTAACAATAAATAAATAAATAAAAAATAAACGTGGATAAATATGACTCAAACCCTTTTCATTCCAAAAAGAGATCCATGCCCAACAGTACGGCAGTAACACCTTCATATGAATAAAAAATATACGAGTATCATACCAGCTTTGCCCTGCGGTTTCACCCGCGCTATAAGAATATAACATCACTTTGAATTTGCAATAACTTTTTATAACATTAAAGCTTATAAATGAAATAAAGATACCGATAAGATACAAACTATAAATATTTAAGACTACGGAATGTTGCTTATATTATATCAATCCATTGAATAACTTTCAGTAGTTATGGTTATGTGATTTTAAACAAAGAGTCAGACAAAAATCTCAAACAATAGGCATAGAATTTTTTATTATTAGTTATTCTCAATCCTCAAAACTATAATGGTCACGAACTTTCATATTTATTATATGTATGGATGTAAACATAATTGTATTACTATAAATAGTCTTACAGTTGATAAGTATCATTTAATATGGTACTTGTAGATAAATAGGTCGGTAGGTAAATGTTGATCGCAATACTTACTATCGACGCGCAAAGAAAATACTTATTTTATGAATGTTTTACATAGAGACTCTGTAGTTTTGAATTGAGCTCGAATTCATGAGTAAATATATTCTTATGAACAGTGACACAAATCAAAAAATTCTAAATAAATAAACAAAATTTTACTGCTGTCGGTGAAAACTTAATATTACAGATATTAAGTTTTCACCGATAATGATTGATAATGCATTCATTGATAATGCATTCATAATCTACATATCTATTAAAATCTTATCTAAATTCGAATTAACAATAAAACCATGAAATAGTGTTCAACAGAGCCGGAAATGTAGTTTGCGCATTTAGACAAATTTTGTGTAAATGCATTACGGAGTCATATGTAAAAGACATGAAAAGTTAGAATTCTGCAGTTCTACTACTAGTGGCAGAGTAACTGTTGTAGTCTGGATTAAAGTCTGTAGTCTACAGTCATATCATACCAATAAATCCTACAAAACAACACCAACAATGTTACTGAGACCGACTTACCGCGGGCATCAATTCTAGTTGGCTTTTTTACAAATATCCATTGACTGAGGAGTTCACGTAATCAGTTGTACCTACGTCTATCCAGTTTGCTAATAGCACATAAAAAGAACTGGTTACAGTGTTATCGGTGAACAATAATTCATCAAATTATTTCACTCTCCAGAAAAAATGTCAACTACGCTTCAATAAGCCCGCTAGCATCATTAGGTTTTGCGTGACTGCTTTGACCTACATTTTGAACTAAACTTGAGCATTTTTAACGTTTTGTTCATGTTCGACAAGGTTGGCAATACCATACAACGTTCTCCTTTCACGTACTCATTCGCGTTTCGTTCAGTTGAGTTATGACTGACATCTTGGTAATAGTAACAAGGCAATGTGCCGTCGATAATTATCGAACCACGATGTGGATAGTGGGACGTTGAACGTACGCGGTATTGCGCCAGCGAAGCCGGCGGCCAATTATCCGTGCTTCATCTCTGAGACAACGCAATCGACTGGTGTCAGTAACCGAATGGTAATCTGATAGGATAAATTGCACTCGAATCAATACCACGTTCAAGCTAGCAAGTCACTCTCACCTTATTTACATAATTTAAGTTTAACTTTCATGTTCGACACATAGTTAAGTCATGACTACTTTATTGTTTCAGATTTGCAGCTCGCGGCCGAACTTGGGAAGACGCTCTTAGAAAGGAATAAGGAGTTAGAGACCGCTCTACGTCAACACCAAAATGTCATCGAAGATCAAGCGCAAGAAATAGAAGTAAGCTAAATTATAATTTACTTAAAAATATATTATAGTAGGTCGAATACCTTCGTTTACTTGTACATCAATTAAAGAAATAAATTGTATTTATTTTGTGCACTATGCACAGTAACAAAAAAATTAACACTGAAAATAAACTTGAGGCTTCTACTATTGTTTAGTTTCCACAACCCTGGTGCATAAAACATTCTTCATTTGTTTAACCATAAATCCACATTCTAACAACAACAGGGTTTCTACAAATCGAATGATTTAAGACAATCCCAGTCTAAAATAAGAATAAGTGATATTTTAATCAATATATTACAAACCTTTAACAACGCCCAACTCTTGCTTTCAGTATCTAACAAAGCAAACCGTTGCTTTGCGTGAAGTGAACGACTCAAGACTGAGAATATATGAACAGCTCGAGGTAAGCATCCAGGATTTGGAGCGGGCCAACCACAGACTAGCAGTCGACCATGCCGCCGACAAGAAACACATTAAATCGTGAGTATCCTACGACACAGTGATCGTGACATTCAATTGCATAACGCCGTTCTTCTAATGTTACCCTAAATTGCCATAAAATGTTATCTTGTTTCACTTCCTACTTTCATTTAATGTTTCTCACACATTAGAGAATGTGTTTCAAATGCCAGATTTAATTCGGATATGAAACATGTAATCATGTTTTCTTTTTTCAATTTCAGCCTGTGCTCAAACATCGAAACACTGGAAGCAAAATGCGAAGAACTTCAAAAGATTGTGGACGACTTGAACGCACAGATCGAAATAGTTAGGCGACGAGCCGAAAGAAAAACGGAGAGCAACGATAAACCCAAAGAACAAAAACCTGCTGAACCACAAACTCCTAACTGCAAGAAAGATGCAAACAGTACACCACTGAAGTCGATAGCACCTCTCCCAGAACTGACTAAAGAGGATGAGGATTTGCTCAGGCTAAGTGATGAACTAAGGGAGAATAAGGTTGCATTCGCTCAAGAACAAAGAAGGGTTACGGAGCTTGAAGAACAGTTAGCGTCAATGGTACAAGAGAACAACAGACTGCAGGAACAGCTGAGGAATTGGCATCAAAGAGATGATGAGCCCAAGTCAATGCATGAAGAATTCGCTATACTGGAGGAAGTCAGGTATGAATATTTTGAAGTATAATTCAATAAAATCTTAGAGAACTTAACAAATACAAGATTATTGTTAAATATTGTAACTGCAATAAGTTTACTTAATAGGTATATACAATTAATTAATTTTTGGAATTCCATAAGGTTTATGCCTCTGGTGACTGTCTTTCTCACACAGGACTCGATCTTGTAAACTGTTAAATTTGCACAAATAAATTATTTCTATCTACAATAATAACAAATATTTAAAAAAAAGTTGATAATTTTGTGCTATGGAACGTACACCTGCGAGTTCATATAGTACTTAGCCACTTACCTTTTTATTCTTTTAGTTGGTTGGTTCGTTGGTCATTTTGGTATGCCTACATTTAAAAAGATTGAAGTAGTAAGTAGTAAATAAAGTAGTGTAGTAGTAGTTCCGCTCGACACTTATAACTCGATATAAAACAAGCTAGGAGTTCTACCTAAAGCTGATTACAGATGCATTGCCAGTTCCTAGTTTTAAGATTTTTGGTCATATGTATTTAAGTCAGCCGATACCGGTGGGTATCGGCTGACTTCTCTCACTTCCACCGAAACATAAAACTGCTCGATTTAGAATAGGCTTGGCACCTCTCCGGTCAAACCATGTTGGTGCCACTTTTCAAATAATGTTTCCTTCTCTAGGCAAGGGCAGCTTTGCATCAGATGCCTGCGAGGCATGGAACGCGACGACATGTCATCAATTTTAGACGGCGATGATGACGACCGAAGCGCCATGAGTTCTCTCATCCTCACACCCTCTGGCCAACAAAGTCCCAAAGAAGATCATGTCACCAGCAAACTTGTTAAATTTGACGTAAGCGATATTCTTCTTGAATGTGCATGTATTCACATCTCAATCTGTCATGATATAAATTACCATACCGCTTTACTTTTCCGTAAAAATTTATGTTCACTAACAGTAGTTGTCTATTAAAATTCTAATACTTCTTGTTTCTGCATTTTTTTGGATAACAATATTAACTCACGACTGCTCATCAATTTGCAAAATACTAACTACCTAACTATTATGAATATACAATACTTTACATATTTATTTGAAATTCACAAATTACTGCACGATTATAAGTATAAAAACTGCACGGAAATTTTTAGTTCGCATTATTGAGATCGTTATTTATTTGCAACCTGTTTCTCGCATAAGTGTCCTAAAGTAGGTACCTTAAATAAACCTACGCTTTGGGTTCCTTCTCTTGAATCTCATGCGAATGTTTCAATCGTTTCTAGGCGGCAAAGCTTTTCCAACTACCCCTGATGTTGTTGATCACGCTTTGCATATGCATTATGAAGCGCATTTGCAGTAGTTTTCTTTGGATATATCGCATGTAGTCGAAGGTACGTCCATTACTGTCACGTTATTAGATTAAGCGCGGAGTGCACGCTAATCTAAATCATTGGTGACGGTCATCCACTCAGCCCGATAAATCTGGACGATGTGTCGTTAATACCCGGCATTCAATGGATTCCAAGCAAAAATCCCAACCTCTAAAATACTAATTTAACGTCGTTCACGTCGTACTAATACATAAAATTGTTAATAATGTCCCAGATTTATTTTATGTAATTCAGAGTGCTTATATATGTATTTAATATGTAATTATACCTACATATTTCTGGAGTAATGGGTGTATTTAAGACTAATAGTTTTTATACTGAATCAAGTAATTTTTAAGACTCTTTTTAGCAGTAATCCTTTTTAGATTCTTTATTTCTCACGTAAAAACAATCTTTTATTGTACTCATTACTAGATTTATAATATTCATTAAATCAATTTTGGTACATTGAATCACGTCACGATAATAACAAAACACGTCATTATTAAGTCATCTTACTTTTATTATGATAACAAATCAATCATTATTCTTTTATTACTTTTTTCTACTATTAAAATTAAGCCATAGTTAGCGTCCCTTGTTTGAGATTTAGGGTATTTTGTAGTTCTTATTACATAGATAAAATTCATTATTTTTAATGTGTCATTACAGAATGCCAAGGAGAAATTACTTCAAGGTGTATGGGCAAATAAAGAAGATGGCCACGAAAACCCCTATAGGGAACTCGTTCAGAAGTATGAGGCTCTTCTTGAAGTTCAACTGTCGCAAGTCAAGAACATAAGGAAGAATAAACCTAATTCATTGCCTGGCGCACAAACACAATCCGGCCCTATTTCGCTACAAGACGAATTGCAAACGTCTGGGGACTACAGCCAGTTCAGTGTCAAGGATACTGACGAAGAAAGCGGCCATGGAGAGGAGGCCCTCAAAGAAAGCACACAGCAGAAAAAGGTAGAACCCACGTCCCGTAAGAAAATCATTCAAACACCAGATTTTTCAGAGGCTGAGACCTCCAGCTCCGGATTCTCAGATGAAACAAGCAACAAAGCTACACAAACCGAACGCGAAAGACCCGGATCATTCCTTTGCACAATCGCCGACGGAGAAGACTACCGCTTTAGCATTTATGACGACGTTAGTCCTATGGACAGTCGTTTCCGGAACAGGCCTGAATATAGGGAGCTGTTCAAGGAGATCTTTACAATTTTGAAAAAGGCCGCAGAAAACAAAGATGATGGAGAACAGCTGCCGCTGCTCGATGACACCACAATTGGTAAGGTTCCTCCAGTGACACCAGCAAACGAAGATCCGCCTGGCAATTTCACCGACGACACTCAAAGCGTTCTGTCATCAGTTATGTCTGAACAATCCATTCCAGTGTCAGATATTACCGCCCCAGAGACACCAACACTGAAAGAAAAAGAGCAGCCCATACCTGAACCTCCCAAAAACCAGGAAATTGAAACTAACAAAGAAAATAAGCCAGTGGCAGCGAGCTCTACAGAAAAACCTAAAGAAAAAGAAAAGGACAAAGATAAAGAGCCAGAAAAGGAAAAAGAAAACGAGAAAGACAGAGAAAAAGAACGTGTGTTGACGCCCCTGGTCCGTCAACCTCTGGAATATATTGCTGCGACTAGGAAGAAGTCCAGACATCGCAACCGTAAACACAGCCAAGATCGTCAGGGAGCTGACTCGCCAGTGTTCCCTTCGCCCCCGAAGATCACATACCAGAAATCTAGTAACAAGAAAGGACGAAGAGATTACAGACCCATCGAGGCAAGTCCTCTTGTGAGGTCTTGCGAGGGTGAATGGAACGGATCTACCTTACAGTTTTATAACAGAAACTTAAATTCCCCAACGCCCAGCGTAAGCGGCAGAACCGGCAAGATTTACCAAGGCTGGAATCCCGAGACCGACTCTTGGGATATCAAACAAAGCACTGCATCACAAGAAATCCACAAATTGAGGAAACTGGAACTTTCCTACGCCGAGGTACTGAGAAATGCCGATAAAACTAAGACAAGACGCAAGAAGCATCAATAGATTGCATATTTTATCGATCGACCCCCTCAGTTCACGAGAGAAGAGTGATCCAACCGCCATTCGTCTTTGCCAACTGGACATAATTTAGTTAAGATGTTTTTGTGATCTGCTAGCGTTACTTTGTAATTCGTACCTAAATTCGCGAACAGTTAACAATTGCCATAATACGAACTGATAAAGAAATTATATATTACACATTGATATTAATATGTAACCTATATAAAATCAAAAGTATAATCGTCGATACAACATTAGTTTACCATAATATACAACACATTACCCTCCGATACAGTAATACAGTAACAAATAGGCGTTGTATCCCTTAAAAATGCATTTATAGAAAGACAAGTGTCTACTTGACAAGATGGCTTCATATTACTAATCTAGCGTTTCATTTTATTCGGTTTTATCAAAAGAGAGAATTTACTCTCATTTTATTGCTACTTCAGTCACTATTTTAATTGTATATTATGTATTTTGAATTATGGAGTTTAATTTGTAAATATTCAATTTTAAGTTAATTTTATATTTTTATTGCCATGGTTTCTGCGAGTATTTCAATTCATTGTGGAATTGTTTGCTATAATTATTTAATGAAGACAGAGAGGTTGGAGGTATGAAATAAAAATTTGCATTATTATAAATCAGTTTTTCATTGGTCTATTTAATCAACTGCCGATAATTTCTTTAGCTTAAAAACTTCATAAATAATGAAAAACTACAAGTTTTATAGTACATTAATATAATTTACTTTAACTTTTTACATGAATTGTATTAGCGTAAGCAGTCGGTCCTATGATTTATTCTGTGCTTCAAGTTCCCGCTCCACGATTCTGCGGTATTCGTCGAAGCCGCCCTCGATGTTCGTGACAGATCCATTTCCACACACCCAGAACTCTTTGCAGACGACTCGTAATAATCGTTCGTCGTGAGAAACGAGTATCACTCCCCCCTGGAAATAAAATAAAACATGTTTTTTTTTCTAAGAAATAGACACGACAAGAAATCATTCCAAAATAGGCCCGGCATCTCCTGAAGCCAATATACTGAAGCATTTTCAGCCTAAAATTTAGACTTTTAAAATCCTACAAAGTAGACTATAATTATAATTGTCCAAATCTGTTACAATCCATCAACCTTAGTCATAGTGAGTACTATAAATTCTTTAACACAAACCCTATCATCATAATATTTAAAAAAAAATGAAAAATAAAACGAAATGATCGAATCAACTCAAAAGAATGTACTTACCGTAAACTTATTAATAGCTTTTCCTAAGGCCTCAATGGTTTCAATATCCAAGTGATTCGTGGGCTCGTCCAGCACCAGGAAGTTGGGGTTGCCCATGCACATCTGCGCGAAGGCAACTCTGGACTTCTGCCCTCCGGACAGGCTGGCGATGGTCTGCAACGCCAGGTCCCCACTCACACCGAAACTGCCGAGCTGTCGTCTGTATTCTTCTATACTTTTCCCTGGAAGCAAAATGAATAGTAATCTATTAAATCGGAACTTGGACCATAAATAGCGACATGTGTTGCCACTTGAAGAAATAAAATTTGATGAATAATTAAAAATCTTATTCCATTACATGAAGTAAGACCTACATCAGTACTATCCTACTCATCTTTTCTAACTACACCCTTCTCCAAAGTAGTCTCATATACCAAAGTAACTGATGAAAGTATTGTAACATTTTTTTAAATGAAAGTAAAGTAAGAAATGAGCCTACAACCCACACAAAGGTCAGTCACTGCTGTCTATTGACCTCTGTAATCAACTCCAAATAGATTTAAGAGTTCCGAGAGGATGACGAAAGTTGCGTTGGTACCTCAAACTACCAATTTGGAAAGCTCCCTGAATCTCTCCTTTTATATACCTTTCATCCTATCAGATCAGAAATATTGACAACTGTAGCTATAGGACAGAAATAGATTGGCGGTGGTGCCACTAGATAACCAAACTTATTTTTATTTATAGTA
>MOOZ01000060.1:3536806-3553371 GCA_002930495.1 Cecropterus lyciades | reverse complement strand
AATGCATATAAAAGTATATATTACACTGATAACAAAATCAATTATTGTAATGTCTGTCTGTCTATCTGTCTGTTTGTTCTGGCTAATCTCCGACCCACTCAGAAACACTGAACCGATATTAACGGGGCTTTCACTGTTAGATAGCTCATATTATAAGGCGTAACTTAGGCTACTTCTATTTTAGAAAATGTAATTTGCACAAAAAATTAAAACCTAAGAAACCGCATGCGCTCTACGCGCACGCAGCCACCATCACTGCCGCTAATGTCAATTGCTATCAATCCTCTACGAAACAATATTTTGTTAAAATGTATAACAAAAAAATCGAAAATTTCGGCTATATGTAATTATGTCAAGTTACATGTTTTAAACACGGGTATAACCGCGGGACTCAGCTAGTATTACAATAAATCGAAAGTGAACAAAAAAGGCCAAATTTGAAAACTTGGTCTATAAGAATAATTATTCCTCCAAATCAATCACATGGGATGCTAACTGTTATAATACATTATAATTATACATTTACATTCTACATTGCAAAATAAATGGACATTTTATTAACTAAATATCGGTTGGCAAAGCTTGGTTTGAAGCTTAAGGGGCTTTGATCCTAACGCTGTATGTAGTACTTGAAAATATATATTTATAAACACAATAATATGAGTAAGAAATTCATTACTTACCCACTACTTATAGCCGCTGTAATCTCTTTCTCCCGTTTTAATAGGTTTTCTCTCACAGTATCACATTCCAATACACTCTGCAAAGCTAACGTGTCATCACCAACAACTTCTTGTTCCACATGCAATATAGATATATGAGATGGTATCTTAAGCTGTTTGGAATAAATCATTCGGAGTAGCGTTGTTTTGCCGAGACCGTTCCTACCAACTAAGCCATATCGTCGACCGCACGCCAATATTAAATCTGCACCTTGTAATAAAACTCTGTAAAATAAATAAAAAATTTATTAAAACTACACCTTTAGTTGCATACATTGAATAAATAGTGTAGTTTTATGATTTACTGTCGTTTTTAAGCACCAATGCCTTAAAAAAGGCGTTACCAGTGGTGCCCAATCACAATGCGCAGACCCTGGAGAGGCACACAAATGACCAGACCATGACCAGAAAATTTTCAAGAATGCAGTTATAGAAGCTCACACCAGGCGCATAAAAGACTAGTTACAGCACCGTAAACTGCTACATAGATTAAATGCGTAAATCTGCAAACTACTCTTTTAAAAGAAACTAATTTATAGAAAAGAATAAACCATTATTCTATTCTTCTATTTCAAATACACATTTAGAGGCATGATTCAGTACCGTGAATATCTTCATACCTGACAAAACAGAAATCCAAAAGTACAGGAACACCTTACCCAGAATATGTAGATTCCAAGCTTATTTTAGTTGAATCTGAATATGAATCCTACATTTCAAACTGACCACACCACACATGACATATTGTAAATACAAATACAAGATATACAGACCTATCACCATAAGCAATATCCAAATTCTCTATCCTAATATCCTGTGTCCGGTTATTCCCTTTAGCTTCGAGTTTGCTGTCCTTTTTCGAGGTCACCTGTGATGCTGTAGCTGTCTGTAATACTGGGGCGGCAGATGGCATCTTTGCTTCTTTCTGTTTTTGCTGTTTCTGCTGTAATTTCGCTTCTGCCTTCTCTAACTTCTTAGCGTCTACTTTCTATAAAGATAAACAATATTAAAGAATTAGGCCCATATTATATAATACAGACCATGTCATTCTAAAAAATACTTGTCTATATAAGTTAATATACATACAACTTGACGTGACAAGATGGAATATATTTAAACAGTTGTTCTATGGAATTACTTTGTACATTTGCATATATTTTTGAAAAAATATACCAAAATAATTTGAAAAAAATAATATAAGTATTTTTTTTTTATATAAGTGGCTACTGCCGCCTATGGACATCTGTAATCAACCCTAGGTAAGATCAAAGTCTCACAGTTAGCCACAGATGCATTGCTACCCCTGAGGACTAAGATGGAATACCTCGGAAAAGTATGTCTCCCTTACCACACCCTTCAGACCAGAACACAACAGCGCATAACACTGCTATTATTAAGCAGAAATAGGTGTGGCAGTGGTGCTTCCGGAGTCGAACCACAAAGAGTTCTACCACCTTCAAAATTACCAAAATATAAGTAATTACCAAATTATCATCTCTTGTTTGCAGCCATATACTTTTCATATCATCCCCCTCATTGTGGTTCATAGTCATTGAAGCCAAATGTATTGGAGCATCTAATACTTTTCTAAGCCCATTCGCAGTTCCACATTTTTCCGGTTGAAGCATATGCAATAATTTCTCACAAATTTCCCTGAAAAAAAAATATATTATTCATCATTTTTCTTTCAACTTTATGACAACCTACTCTAAAATAAGCTTATGTTCATAAACTAGGTCCTTAAAATTCTTCTTATGTAATAATAGACAGAGTTATTAATGCTGTCTACTCAAACTAGATGCGCCTAAGATATTAATAGATTGAAAAGGTTATCAGCAGTCTAATATATTAATTCTGATCATCCATCTTATTTGTGATAATAATGATAGTGATGATATATAGATGATAAACTTCAATGAGTGCAACCAAAAATTTTTTTATTATGTTTGGGTAATTATCTGAATTATAAGCATATGCATATTCACAACATATTAATTAAATATAATATAATTACTAGGTAAAAGCCTACTTTTTAAATGCTATATATAAGTTATGTAATAAGGGCCAATTTTAACATCTGTGCCATGGCCCTATTTATGTTATATGGAACTTCATACATAAATGTGGACTGATTGATTGTCATAAACAAAAAGTTAATCAGTTTATACATTAATACATTGAGTTTCAAGTAACAAACCATAATAAAGTAAGTAACAAATGTATTTTTGTATCTGAAACTACATAATGCAACAATAATCTTGCAGCATTTCAATAAAATTATTCTAGAATGACCCCACTTATGATGATAATAATAAATCTTAGTGTATGTAAGAAATGGTTAAACTGATTGGCCATGATGAGATTTAGTCTTAATAATGTTAATTTAATCATAATTGTACTTGTTAAGAAAATGTACTACCTATTGCAATGACTATAAAGCATTAAGGAAATTACAAACCTTATGTCATCTTCTGATTTCTCTGAAATCCCTTGCAAAACTTCGCCTACAGCCTCGTAAACCTCTTCAGTATCCTCAAACTCACCTGCACTGCTGTCTAGTACATCTAAAAGCAAATTTAGGGTAATTAAAAAAACGTTCATTATGGTGTCAATAGTCTTGTGCATGCGACATTATGATTCACTTGCATTAAGATACAAGTTGACCTACTCGTTATATAGGAATTATGCATAGATTACACCTTGTAACAAACAATTATTTGTAACTTCATAACCTTATCAAGTAACCATACCTTTTACATACTTCATCAATTCATCATCTATCAACGGAAATTGACTCCTAATAAATTCGCCACAATTAGCCATTATACGAAATATAAACGCTTGGTTATTACCAAGATAACCGAATTTATAATATAATTAACATTTATTTAATAAAAAAAATATCAATACTATGTCACGTCCACACGTCAATGACGAACGACAAGGCACTATGCTACTGTCACTGTCACTAATTGACTGATACGTGAAATGTTGTCATATCAAAAATACATACTTTCAATTAATAAAAATGTTCACATTTTACATTGAGAACTTAATAAATTTACTTAAACTTAATAAAATTTAATTATATACTTGTGTTTTACTCAATGAATGGTTTGTGTTTAATTACTTAAATTAACCTCTAAGCTTTAGAGCTTAGAGCTTTTCTAAAATGTACCATAATAATAGTTACGCGTATTTCTCGGCAGCAAGGCAATGACATTACTATTATGTTAATATTTTATTTAACACAGTCCGAGTGAATATTTCCTACTTATATTAGTAGATTTCATAACATGGAATAGAAAATCTTTCATTAGTTGTCGTCAGTTATCATTTAAACCCTGAATGGGTTACAAATTTAATGTAAATGACCTAGATAAAAAATGTTGCAAATTATATTGAAAACAACTCGACGTTGTGTGTGCAGTGACACGTTGCAAAGTGTGACGTTATTAATAAATTTTATTGTTATCGAGGTCATTTTACAAGCTCACTATCGATCTAAAAACTGGAATCCATTGTCAATATAAATTTAAAATGAAATAGATGCAAAATGAAAGGTCACAACATACTTTAAAAGTTATAGGCTTGCGACGATTCCAAAGTATCGATACAGACTCTTCCTTTTTGACTTTAAAAGTCGTATCGTATTACGCCATGCGGCGCTGCCACAGACGATGCTCTTTTTATGTTGTAACGATAAGAACTGATGTGCATCCTTTCGTAAAACACAGAAGTTTACCGTACTGGCTTTAAAAATGATTTGATAGACAAAGCATGATTGCGATAATAAAATAATGCAGATAAGCGAAATTACGGAATCCAAAGCAGTTATATCAATTAAAAAAATAAGTGGCGTGCTAATGTCAGGACAAATGACAGATTATGCGACTTCATACATACATACTATAAAAACAAAAAATGTTACAATATTTTATTTACAGTACTATACAATTTAGTAAGATAATTGCAAATCAATAAATAAACCATTACATATAAACGCTAATTAAATGAAATCTAAAATGTTTCATTGTCCAGTGCTTTATTATTTTTAATAGCAATTGATATATATAGTTTGTTCAAACCTAATAAATAATTAGTAAATGAGGACATTTACAAACGAAAAACGTGATAGAAATGGACGAAAGTATTGATAGTAATGTGGCAGTCCTTGCTATTCTGGATAATCAATGTAAGTATTTACTTTTGTTAATTTTCTATTTCAATCCTCGTACTTAATCATGTATAAATAACAAGAAAGATAACTCTGTGTCATTTAGCTTAGACCTTTAATTGACCTGGGCGGTTGCTACTTGCATAATATAAAAATAAAATATTTTTATATTATGCAAGTAGCAACCGCCCATGCAGCCCATCTGATGGTAAGTGGCTACTGCCGCCCATAGACATCCGTAATGAACCTAGGTAAGTCACACCTAAGGTAAGCCACAGATGCATTGCTACTTCTGAGGACTTAGATGGAATGCCTCAGAAAAGTATGTCTCCTTTACCACACCCTCCAGACCAGACCACAGCAGTGCATAAAACTGCTGTTAGTAGGCAGAAATAGATGTGGCGTTGATGCTTCCGGAGTGGTAGTGAGGGTTCCGTGAATTTGAAGGTGGTAGAACTCTGTAGTTTGACAAAGAGTTCTACCACCTTCAAATTCCAATTAAACTGATAAATTTTGCATAAACCTAAATCAAATCTTATTCATTATAGCATGTGCTGCTACTTTGGAATCACAATATAAGCAAAATCTTAATATAGTTGATTATGAACATACACATCAATTAAACCAAGAAGAAACAGAAATTACTGAGACTAATAAACAAAGTAAGTATCTATTTAGTAAGTAAACAGTAGAATATTTTGTACGAGATAATAATTGAGATTTGCTTTTAATTTGATTCTTTTGTTCAAAGTGTAGTAACATACTTATAACTTATTATTTATAGCCATGTTATTCAGTTATATTGTTTTTGTAGCCTTTTAAATTACTTCTGAAATAATTTAGGACAGGAAATAAAATTCTTCTTCTTTTTTAACAAGAATTAATGAAGTATCACACTTTCTAGACATTATATGGACCAAAAATGCAACATTAACATTGTTAAGTTTATATGAATCAAAAATGCACATGATAGAGAATCCAAAAAAGAAATCAAAAATGTGGACATCAATAGCTGAAGAACTGAAATCCTTGAATATTGAGGTAAATTTAAAATCATAATTCACTCAACTATTTTCAAGCACGATGTTTCATTTTTTGAAGTTATTTTTTTCGGAGTTACTCACTTCAGTTAATGCATAATTATTTTAATTTTCAGGTAACAGCTGACCAAGTGAGATGGAAAATAAATGCTCTCACAAAAAAATATAAGGATTGTATTGATAATAGACAAGGCTCGTTGGCTTTTAAATATTTTAATGAAATGCATCAGATTCTTGGAAGATATAATGAAGAAAGTACATATAGATTGGCATCAGGAGTCCACCCTGTCGACGCAGATGATCCTAATTCATTAAAGAAAAGGAATTTCTCATTTAAAACTACAACACCATTTAGAAAATTAAGAGCAGAGAGGAAGGCTAAAGTAGAATTAGATAAGCAATGGATTGAATATTTGAAGAGACAAGAAACACAAAAACAAGTGAGAAGTGAAAGGTATGAAAGAAGTCTAAGATTAAAAGAAGAAGAGTTGCAATTAAGGAAAAAAGAATTTGAAATAAAACAGTCAATAGCCTTAAGGAAACTGCAATTAAAAGAGAAGAAGCAAGAGGAATTATTGAAAATTGAAAGGGAAAAATGTGCCCTGCTGAGGAAGTTGGTTGCTGATCAGGAATTAAATCAATAACTTTTTCAATAACATGTGGGTTGCATATGTGTAAACAAAATTACTGCTGACTTAATCACCATCTAGACCCGCCCTCCCCCATGTCATCAAAAGTAAGCAAAGCAAAGACCCCCGCCCCCATAATATATTTTAGTACGTAATACTTGAACGGCCCCTTATAGGACGTAATGTTCAATTGTCCTTTACAACACTTGGAATAGTACATAAAAAATTCCCATACATAAAGGACTAATGTATTTAGCTATATTATAATATTAAATTGTTAATTATACTTAAGGTACAATAGTTTATTACAGTGTACTGCCAATAAAAGTTCTCCAAAATTCAATCAATTGTTGAACTGAAGAATTGTATAGATAAAAACGTAATAGTATTTTTATGTGCATGTTATACATTTTAATTATTGTAAATGAAGAGGAATTATAATATGCGTATAAGTTTTTATAAATCTTAACTAAAAAATATTCTATAAGTGGATAAGAGATATGAAAAGTATTATTTCCTTATATTACTCTGATATAATTTATTGTTTAAGTTCATCTAATTGATCATTTTGACAATAGTTATGTAAGATACATGCAGCTACGATTATATCTGTGATAAAAGCTATGTTTCTGTAAACTGTGAAGTGTTTCAGTCTCCTAAACCTACCCTTTAAGAGCCCAAATGCCTTGTCACTTAGTTTTCTTGTTGAGGCTTGAGCTTGATTGAAGTGTCTCTGTTGAATCGTCAATCTCTTATTTTCTCTAGAAGGAGGGACTAGCCAAGGTAAAGAAGGGTATCCAGAATGGCCTATTAGGAATGTATTGTAAGGAAATAAAGAGTTTTGATTTTGTGAAGCTGTATTATACAGTGGAGATTTCCGCAAAACTCGAGCACAGTTCAAAGATCCAGGTTCACCACAGTAAATATTAGTAAATCTCATATTAGCATCAATTGTCGCTTGAAGAATGATTGAAAAGTATCCTTTAGAGTTGGCATACTCTCGGGCCTGTTTTGGCTTTTCAATTTTAATATGTGTGCAGTCAACAACACCTAAAATGTTAGATATGCCACTCTTTACTTGAAAACCATTACAGATATTTCTGATATCATCATAAGTCTGTGGCCACTTAATAACATCGTCCAGCTTTGTCAGAATCCAGGCAACAACTCTTCTTATCACTCTAAATGTTGATGATATTGATATATCAAATCTGGTTGCAATTGGAATGGATGGTTCCGTGTTGACAATGAAAGACAGGAATATATAAAAACATAATTTAGGCTCCAATGGCTTCAATCCAAAATTGTGGGATGCTATGAAACCAGACTTTTCAAGATCATCTGAAATAATATCAAATGGAGTATTTAATATAAAAAAGTTATGAGACACAGTACATGTGGACATTATTGATCATTACTAGTATTCAATTGATTATAATGGATATAAAAATACATTTTTAATTATTTTATTTCATAGGACCATAATTATTACATCATGCTTTGAGTTATTGCTACTATTACTCAGTGGTCATAAATTTGATTGTATACTAAATAAAGCATATCGTCTTTTAAGTTCTAGCACCGCGTAAGTCATTTTTTAGCGCTAAGGACATTTTGAAAATCATCGTCATTGGAATCAACATATGCTTCGTTTTGTCCAAACGGAATCAAGGTACGACACAAATAATTATGGAAAATTAAAAATACAAAATGGAACATCAATTGCGTCTATGTAAAATTTATCGGTTTTTGTCTCCAAAAAAATATCCAAAATTGACTTACGCGGCGATAGAACTTAAACAACGATATATTGGTGGTTGTATTAAATAGTTGCTCATCGCCAAAACTAGGATAAGTATTTGAGACCTCTCTTTTAGAATGTTATACCAAATTTTTAAGTAGTATGACTATTTAATTCAATCAGAAAAAAAAAGAATAATAATTGGATACATTTAATAATACAAAGAAAATACCTATAAGCCGGTTAGCAGTCTTACGAGATAGTTGAAATCGATTCTTGAATTCCGATTCGCTCCAAGACTCCACAATGTGTAGGTAATCATCGACCCTTTTTCTCCTTAGCCGTAGTAAATACTGCATTAGAGGGAAGAACAACCTATCTTCCTCATCGTCACTCTCAGAAGATTCTGAATTTAATGCAGATCTTTCGCTCCAAATACTTGAATCGCTATCTTCGCTACTACTTATTATAGGATCTGTTAACCACAATAGTAATTTCGGGTCCGTCATTATTTTATTATTGCATATTTTCTAGTTCATTTTTTACTATTTCAAATTATCCTTAAGTAAACTATATTGTTTGTATTGTAAACAAATATTAAAATTAGTAAACAAACAATGCTCTTTCGATTCTCTTTGACAACACAAACAACCATAGATAATACACTATATACTGGTACAAGCAACATTGACAAGTGCCAACTACAGAAGTTTCGATTATATAAATTTGCGATTATGTCTGAACCACGGTGTTAGCAAATAATCGATTACGTATTATTGTCTTATATTTTAAAATAATCGAAAATCAAAATAATCTTCATTCCATTGAACCAATTTATCTTTTTATTCACCTTGATTGTTGTGAAATAAGTAAAAGTGAATGCAACGCAGTTGTTTGCCAAACGAGATAAAAAGTTTAATATAAACATATAGAGAGCACTCTAAACAGATTTGCAAGTACTACAGTGATCAACTAACATAATGTATATAATAATAGACTAACAGCCTATCTATGACAACATTATTTTCTCTGTAAATAATCGATTCACAATGATAGTAAGATGTATCTTTCGTACTGTCAACGACAATAAAATCGATGTTTCTTTACAGCTTTTGACTGTCCCTGCAATTTGACGATCAAAAAAAATTGTCTCTGCGATTTGAATACAAAAACAAGTCGCCAAATATGAATAATTCGCTACACCTTAATACTGATTGTGATTTCAATCGCCTTTTTTTCTTACCATGCATTAGACTTTTATTTACCCATTTTTTATGTTTTATTGTTCAACAGCTTTTATTAATTTAATTAATAGAAAGGGCGAGTATCCGTATCAAAACGGATAGTCGCCCTGGGAAAACTATAATTGTTATAATGAGAAAAGCTAATTTCTTTTAATTTTGAAGTTTTTTCAACTTAATGGGATTACTCCATATTTTTATTCCAGGAAAAAAAACTTGCAGGTATATGCAAAAAGTTTTTTGATCTGATCTGAATTGTAGTTTTAAAGAAGAGGGAATTATACATTTACTGTTCTGAGAGCCTAAAAGAATACAATTGTATGTGTAATTAAAAATACAACATTTTATACTATAAAATATGATTACTAATATATATTATACTAGGTTATTCCCGCATCTTTACCCACTATGGTCACGTCTACTACAGTAATGAGTATACTATGTGTTAATATTGATCATAAACAATGTAAGTGCCAAACTTCAGCAAAATCCGACTGATTTTTTGCATGAAAAAGTAACAAACACACATACGTCCATACAAACTTTCGCATTTATAATATTAAGAAGCTATTATTTAGTTCCTACTTGTTATTAGCTATTATTTAGTTCCTACTTGTTTCAAATCTTATTGAGATTTGATTTGAATAATAAAGACTGATTAGCTAAATCAACAAACATAATGTTTCTTTCAAAAAAATCCTAGTAGCTACGCTACAGTAGGCAACTATCCCTTTTTTGAGAAGTCAAGTGAAACCGTTATTCAAAAACAACATTAATTATGTTTAAGAATTAAGAATAGTCTAATATAAAAGATGAAAGACCTAAGTTTTTATATATGGCGCATTTTGATTCACAAGTTCATATTTCTTAATAACATGGCAAGAAAAATATTTTCCTCTTCAAATACTTGTAATCGTTGTTGTTGAATTGACTAAAAAATAACGACGCAATAATTAGGAATTTAATGAAACAAATATAAAAAAAGCTAAATATATTGTTTAACATCAACTAGTTAGTCAGTCCAAAATGTTAAAAGCATAAAAAATTACAAAAACAAATACCTTAAAGTTTAAATCAGACTGTAACATAATATTGAATAATTAACATTTACCATAATAAGATAATATGATTTAAGCATTAAACAAGAAGGACGATTTGCATATTTATTCATCGCCTTTGGCACCAACGACTTCTTCATACTTCTGGCTCCATTTCTGGGCCTCCTTTTCTGACTCTTTTGTTTTCAATTTCTGTTCTTCCAACAAGTTTTCTACAACCTTTAGCTTGCGCTTGATATCTTCATCAGATAGCTGGTCCTGAGTTCTGAGAGTGGCATCAACAACTTCTTCATACTTCTGTCTCCATTTCTGGGCCTCCTCTTCTAACTCTTTCGTTTTAAATTTCTGTTCCTCCAACAAGTTTTCTACAACCTCCAGCTTGCACTTCATATCATCATCAGTTAGCTGTTCTTGAGCTCTGAGAGTGTGAGCAAGTACTGTAGATTTAGCTTGCTGTACCGTTTCTTCAGCTTTTTTTATAATATCCTGTGCTTTTACTTCAAGCTCGTACTGTATTAAGATCATAGTTATCAGTCTCTTGATCACAAACGCCAGGAAGATAGCAAAGCTTGTAATATAAAAATTTCTCTGTGCTCTAAATAGCTTTACGCTGGCTTTCATCTCACCTGCCAAGTGGGTGTGACTTACATCATTGGGTTGAGAGTATTTCCTTATCTCTCTTATTGCATCAAAGAAAAACAGGGTCAGAACAAGGAGAAAAGCATAGAAGTACCAGCTGACCTTATCTTGGAATATATCGAAAAGCCGGGATTTAAGAAACAAATGCCATCGCCTCGGACTAAATATAGGTAATATTAAAATTATAACGACAAATATTTCAAAATATAAATAACCGGCAATTAGTGTCCATTGAAAAGACATGTTGCACTTATTTTGCTAAATGATACGCAGTACGAACACGTATGTCCCAATTTATTTACTGCAACTGGTTGTCATACCGAATTTGCAATAATATTGACATTTGAAACTGGTTTCGCCTTAAAATAGCACGGTCCCTTACGTAGTTCACCGCTAAGTAATTACGTGTACTGGTGTGTTTGGTTCACAGTGACATTCATTCTACTTGCCGTAGTTTTTTAAAACATCCATGATTTTATATTGAATAGCTCATTTCTTAAAATGAAAACTGGCAAATATGATTTTAAACACAATACCGATATATACAAATACTGACAGACACTAAAGATTGACAGACAAATTTGACAGTGACATAACAATGGTAACAAAAAATAAGAAAAACTTGCTTGGAACTCTGAACATATTATTATTTTTCTAGTCACTATTAAGTTGTTTTTTTTTTTTTTATTAAAGATGCAGGATTTGCTCCAATATCCAATTGTACTGTGCCAATTATAGCAAAAAATGATTTATAATAATTATAATGCCGCATCCGCACGATTGCCAAGCCTCAACAAGCCATTACAAATTCAAACGTGCGGATGGAGCGTTTGCCTTGGCTTGTAAAGGCTTGCAAGCGCTTGAAGCCGATCCGATCGGGTGTCGGTTTTTTGTCGTAAGTCAAAGGGAATTTGCCGCAACCACTTAATGAAGAGACAATCGAAGGACTGTTATATACTAAGTACTTGCTAGGAAAATCTGCCTGTTTTGAATTCAATGTCAATACTTCAGTTATTAACAGAATTTCTAAGGATATGTACCTATAAATAAAACATTTTCTAAGAATTTTATTTGTATTATTCATTCTATATGTAGGTGTTTCCGACTCGCCGTTAAATGTACCACTTTCCAGCTGAAATCAAAAGTAGCATAATTTTACTATCAGTATTTATCTTTACGGATTTTATTCGGATTTTGTCTCAAATTAGACATACGGATATTATACGGATTTATCAAGTCTTTAATCAAATTTCGCTTGGAATATGGTTGACAACACTGCACTCAGTCTCGTTTGTGTACTGGTAGGGATAGACGTCCGCTCGTCTTGTGTAAAAATGAGTGACTGGTAAATTAAAAACATCTTGAACTTTTTGGAATACATACTTGGAGCGGTCATCATACCGGTCCGACAAGCAGTGGGTCTCGGGTTCGATCCCAGTCAGATATCTGAATGATGAGTTTAAATTTCTGTTTTGGGTCTGGGTGTTTGTGTATTCGTCTTTGTGTGTTCATGGCATCCACAACGCAGGAAATTTTTTTTGTGAGGGACTATGATTATAGAAAGCGTTTACAATATCTGGGAAAATACTGATCATAAGGATAAACAATAACTAATGCATGGGGTCACCTTAGTACATCATTAAGCCAGTACATGAATTGAAAACTAATAATACAGTAAATAAAATTTAATAACTTAAGCCAAATTTTATGGCCGATACAAGCTCAATGTCTGATACGTCAGTCATATTGTTTTTTAATGCAGAACAATGCAGTATTTTCCGGGTCCCAAATGACGCGGGAAATGCTGTTCATATGGTTAAAAAAATAGCAGAGTAACAGAACAAAATAGATTTTTTGTTCCCGGTTACTTAAATCCTTTGTTTTATAATAAAAATGACTTAAGCCAATATTATGGGGAATTCAAGCTCAATGTCCATTACGTCCGTCATGCTTGCCGCTTCCGAACACACGAACTCATTCGCAAGCGTGTGGATGGCGACGTTTGATTCCCAAAATCAATTCAATCAACGTTTGTAGAGGTTTGGAGTTTGCGGCATGTAGCAAGCGTGCGGATGCGGCATAAGAGTTTAAATGTCGATGTGATGCCAACACTTTCTAACACTGTCAAATAAAGGCATTGGCAATTATTTATGTTTTTTTATGACGGACATGACTTTATACCAATACAGTTGAATATAAATAGTTTATTATTCAATGTTGAAATTTCGTAAATACACTAATTATTTTTGTGAAATGCAATAAACATGGACATAGTAGAAGAAAATATTGTATATGATAGTATTTTACGTGATGGTAAATGCACAATAAAATAATTATTTACTTATTTTTTTAAGAATTGTAAACAATTCTATATACTATACAGATGTTTCTACTGGTTTTAATTTTAAGCGCAAGATCATGTGTCTGAAGCTGTAGTAGAAAGTGCACTTTCCTGTAAAGATGTGCAAGAGCACTGCAATACAATCGAAAATCACGAAAAAAACAGTTGAGTATCTACTTACGCATATATAATTATCTTTTATGTCTTATATATCAAGATAAGAAAGTAAACTTTTGTAACTCTAAGTTATGGTTAAAAGATAACTATTTCTACAAGTTGAACTATAAATCAATATAAGAAACCATTGATGTTAAAAAATGGAAACTGCTTTAGTTGCATTAATTGTTGTGAAACTGATTTGATATTAATCAATATTTATGTTGTTAATTGTATCACAATATAACATTCTCAATTGGATAAGTATTATTTTATTTTAGGTGCAGTATGGACTGTTAATTCAGTTTTGACTTTGTTAAAATTGTATGAAACCAAACTTGAAATGCTTGAAACACCAAAAAAGAAAACAAGAATTTGGATAGCTATATCAGATTGTTTAAAGGATCATGGCATAGAGGTTTGTGTTCATAGATAAATGTCTGTATATGTTTGTGGTGCAAGGTATTTTCTTTGATGTGAGAAGTACTCAGGTAAAGTCCTAATCAGATTTTAATATGAACTGTGTATTTACTTTTGTGAATTAGATGTAAATAAATATCCAATTCCTAGGAATAAATAGTAAGTACTTTTTATGAATATAATTAAATAAGAACTCCCAAAACTTTGTTTTTCGTAAAAGTCCATCTTCTTTGTCAACTCATATTTTATTCATTTATAATTTTAGTGAATCGACAACAAAGCACCGCAGTATATATTTCTTAAATTATTCATATTATAACTTTTCACCATGAAAGTCTATGTACACATATGCAAATAATTAATTCATATTTTAACAGATGTCAGCAGACCAAGTGAGGTGGAAGATTAACGCATTGACAAAGAGGTACAAACAATGCCTTGATAGTGGGCAGCACAATAAATTCAAGTATTTTACTCAATTGAACAAAATCTATGCCCAATATAATGTTAACTGTGATTCATATTATACTCTACCAGAATTGATACATAGGAAAATTCATACATATGAAAATCAGGGCTCATCGTCAGAATGTGGAATGCAGCCAGAAAGTAAAGCAATGATAGAGTTAAGAAAAAGAAGATTAGCAAATAAAATCGAAGCTGACAGATCTCAAAGTAAGGTTCAATTAGAAAAACAATGGCTTGAATATCTGAAGAGGCAAGAAGAGCAAAAACAATTGAAGGATGAAGTACTTGACAAAAATTTGAAATTGAAGGAAGAAGAAATGGAGTTAAGAAAGAGAGAACTTGAAATAAGAGAGTCGCTAGAATTAAGACGATTACTGTTAAAAGAAAAATTTCAAGAGGAAATTATCAAACTTGAACGAGAGAAATGTGAAATGCTTAAAAAGATATTTTCTCAGAGAGCTTAAGAGTAAATTATATGATAAGTTACAATCATTTTAATACATCTATTCCAGATATTTTAATAAGTTTTTATGTTTTTAAACTTATTGGTGCATTATGAAATTCAGATGAGAAGCAGCAACACAGCACGAAGTTTATTTCATTAGTTAGCCTCCCAATGTGAATTATTCCATTCATTGATATAATGAAATAAATTGTCCTATTCGACGAACTTTACATTGTGGCAGGGGCGCCACTAGCGATCGGAGTGTTGCTAGGTTGTCAACACTACCAAAGAAGTCATATATTTTAAACCTGAAATTTGGTAATACTTAGTACCGCCTCTTTTATATGTAATATTTTAAAAAATGACTAAGAATAATATTTTATTTTTAATGGTCGTAAAAAGTAATTCTTGTCATCATTGCAATACTTAAATTTGTCAATTTTTATTACCGCCTATTTTGAGTAACATGTTTAAAAATGACACATTTTACTAAGAACATAAGATCAAAATTTAAATGGTAAATATTCATTTTATTAATTTAACATAAAACCTCTACATGAGGAATTTAAAAACTGATAAAACTGACAGAAAATGACCATGGACCGATGTTTTCCTTACCGACATACACAGAAAAGTTTGTAGGTCTATCTCAACACGTTCAATGTTACTATGTTTTTACCAATGCTTCTATGCCAACGTATATTTTTAACAAAGTAATTTGAACATGTCTGGCGTGTTGCTGGCAATATATGGCTGTAGTAAAATTTACAAGAACACACTAGGCGTGTAGGTGGTACTGAACGTGTTGACAGAAATATTGATAAGATCGACAAAGCACTAATCATTTAGGAATAGAGTAGACAGATAAAAAAATTACTTGCACAATAAATATATTAATATTGCAAAATATATATAAAGGTCCGTTTCAGTCTCTCGAATCAACTTTACATGTAGATTTATACTGGATGCTAAATTATAAACAAGATGGCATTAATTTATGTACATAATTGCTACTGTGTAGATAAATAAATACAATTTTGAATAATGCTTTACAAAGGAGTTCCGTACCGTGTAATCAAATTTTAGGTAAGCAAATGTAATGCATAATTAGTATTGTCGTACATTCGGTACTTAAGAAGTACAAATTATACATCATTATAATTATGAATTCGTACTAATACGAGCGAAGCTGAATTTATTTATTTGTGTAAGGACAATTTTAAGGGCGTAGGTTTTTTAAAGATTATTTTAAATTGATGAAGTGTAGTAACACAAACTTAACACTATTAATCACGTGAAATAAAATTAGGGAAGTTACATCGTCCCAAAAATTTGTACTGTTATATTGTCTAATGAATTTGTCAAATGTTTGCAATTACCTTAACTTATTAAATTGGATGTAACAAAATATTAACTAACTATTTTAATAAAATATATAAAAAATATAACTTAAATGTAAAAAGAAACAAATTGCCAAATTAAATATAA